>PVJH01005488.1:0-111594 GCA_004026705.1 Nesogale talazaci
GAGAAAAAAAAGCATGGTGAGGAAAGAAAGAATAAATGAATGACAGGGGAGGGGCGAGAGGAGGAGGGAGGGAATAAAAGAAGGGAGGGAGGGAGATGATCAGGAGAAGGGAGGAAGGGAGGGAGGATGGGGGAGAGGGAGGGAGCAAGGAGTAGAAGAGCATCAAAGCACAGCTGAGTCTCCATCCTCACACAAAGGTCAATCCCTGCCCTTTGACCAGGGGGCAAACCATTCCTTCTGAGAGGAGGCCCAGACCTAAAGGGGCTTGGTGATTCTCCTGATGATAGAGGTTCCCTCTTGCTCACTCAGCTATCAGAGGCAGGGGCTACTCCTCAGGGTGCAGAAACAGAAAAGAGGAATGGAATGACTGTAGGAAGCTGACTTGATTTTGCCGTGAACCCATTTCTTTGACTCTCCACCTGTTCTGTGCCACAAGTGCCTGTGGTGTCCTGCTTCTTCTTCTCTCTGTTGATGTTGCTTTTTCTTCTCCTTTGGCTGCTTTTCCCAGCAGCCGGTTATTATCTGCATCTCCACCTCTCACGGGCCCTTCCTCCTGGCACCACATGTCCTTCTGGTTGTAATAAAAGGTCATAAACTTGTCAGGCCGCCCCCAGCCCATTACCGGGGAGCACTCCACAGGCCCAGATGATTAACCTCTGGATCAACCGGCAGGCCCAGAAGACGGATGGAGGGGGAGAGGCTGCTGTGTATATACATTCATCTTTGGTAATTAGCCAGCTGGGGGAAACCGCAAATACAGGCCACAGAAATTGATTTATCTTCAAATAATACGTTTTGCTTTACAACAAGGTCCAGAAGTGGATCCTCTCAATTGCTGATTTTGCATGTCACTTGCAGGCTGTAAGGATGAAAGTAGTGATTACTAGGCTTTTCATATGCAAAAGCGAGGTGCTGCCATGGGGCTGGCACAGAGGCAAGAAGCACAGAGGCAAGCTGCTTCCCAGAGGACTCCCCGCTTGCCAAGAGGCCTTGCTGGGGTCCAAAGGAACCCGGGTGGTTGCACATTGGGCTTCAATCGGGAAGGTCGGCAGTTCTAAATTGCCAGCTGCTCAGCAGGAGGAAGAAAGAGCTTTCTGTTTCTGTAAAGAGTTTGGGCAATTCACAGGGGGCAGGTCTGCCCTGTCTTAGGAATGGGGATGAGTCAGTATTTACCTGATGGCAGTGGGTTTTTTTGGTTAGCTTGTTTTGGCTTTTTGCTAGGTCCAAAGGCTTGTGGTCCCTGGAGGACTGTTGTTGATGGGCTGCTTGCCATCTGCCACATGGGAGCACTGTTTCCATGAGGGCTCCTGGGGGGTTTGGGGTGATCTTTCCCCCTGACAAGGGGACAGATCTGCACTGAAGGTGGAAGGCCCAGGGACAGGGAAGAGGAATCTGGCCCAGGGGTTCCCAAGCTTATTTAGACTACCTTCTTCTTTTGGGGGAGCCCTGGGAGCATAGAAAGGGCCCTGGAAGTTTAGTGGTTACCCCAGGCCGCACTCCTCATGATTGGCACTAAGAAACCAGCAGCTTCATGGTAGAAAGACTGGGCTTGGCCCAGAGGGGTTCCCTATCAATCAGCATCTACTCCATGCAGTGAGTCGGGTTCGGTTTGGGGGTGCAGGGGTTTTGCTTTGGGCTGCTCATGTCAAGGTCCTGGTAGGAAACCGCCAGCTGCTCCATGGGAGAAAGAAGAGGCTCTCTACCCCAGTCAAAGGTAACAGTCTCAGAAATTCACAGGGGCAGTTCTACCCTGTCCTGTCTTGTCCCTGTGAGTCCGAATGGATTCGATGGCCCAGAGCTGAGTCCCCTTTTCAGAAAAGAAATGACTGAGCACTCTCCCAGGTGCTTAAAGCATTCGTACTGTAGCTGGTCAGTTAGGATACAGGGTAGGCATCTGCTTTGGCAGTCCCCTGGATCAGCCAGAGGCCACAGAGGGTGGTGTTGCTCACTTTGGGAGACACTGGCCTAGCTGACCATGGGCGAGGGGCTGTTAGGAAACTCTGTCTGCTTCCCTGGTGTTGGTCTGGCACCCTCAACCCTCTTGAGCCACATTTGCAGCCTGGCTCAAAGCCCTCTTGGTTTTCCAGGAGGTGAATTGGGGGTGGGGTGGGTGGGGAGAGATGATTTACCCAAAAGAACTTCACTCCTCCTCCCCGGCTCTCCTCAGGGAAGGAGCACTATTCATTAGACTTGCTTCAAAACCCTCTGCCCAGGCTCACGTGGATCCCTCGGAGTTTATCCAGAGACAAAGGAAAACAGAGCGGACCACTCCTGAGAAGACCCACGGCTGCCCATCTGCTACAGCGGAGCGTCTCCGGCAAAGCCTGCTCATAAATAGCACTGCACCCTGCGGGTTTGGAGTGGCTTTTATTAATCACGAATTGGAATTGGCAGCTGTCTGCCTGCAGTACGCCCCAAATGCTTACACTGTGGACTCCTTGGTGTGTCTCTCTCCCTCCCTCCTCCAGCACCCTCCCTCCCCCCCCCAATACCCAGTCTCTCCCTGGATGACCACAGTGGAACTGACCCTTGTGGCAACACAGCTTGTGGGTGAGAGGGTGCACGCTACAGGCAGGAGGCAGGTTCAAATCCCACCGCTGCCATCCACTGGGAGCGTGACCTTGAGCAAGTTAGTTAGGCCCTTCAGTCACGGCCTTCCAGCTGATGCCCACTCAGGACCGGGTAGAACTGGCCCTGTGGGTTACCAAGATTCTAACTTTTTAAGGGAGCAGAAAGCCTCGTTTTTCTCCAGCAGAGTGGGTGGCGGTTTCAAACTGCTGACTTTGTGGTTAGCAGCCTACCTCACAACCTACTCAACCACCAGGGCTCCTCCGTTAGCCTCTTAGTGTCTGTGTTTCTGAAGAGAATGTGAGATGTTAGTAATCTTAATCCACTGGGCAGTTGTAGGCAAAGCAGGTAGATATATGAATCCATAGGGACAGATTTGTTCACTTCTGGCACAGGAATCCCTGGGTGGTGTGCAATAGCTAACATGCTCAGCTGCTAGCTGAAACGTTAGAGGTTCGATTCCACCCAAAGGACTGGTGATGTATTTCTGGGCCATTTAAAGCATTATGCTTAGATTATTTCCTTTGGACCTCAAGTGGTGTGTACTCCACACATGTTATAGGCCTGCCTAAAGCCCTGGTGGCTCTGTGCACTAAACACTGGGTTGTTAACTGCAAGGTTGATGGTTCAAACTCAAACGGAAGTGATTTAGCCCCTCTCTGGGAGAAAGATGAGGTTGATTGCTCCCCGAAAGATTTACAGCCTTGAAAATCCTATACAGGGTCACTAGGTGTAGTAGTTACAAGTTAGGACTGCGATTCACATGATCACCTGATTGAAACCACCAGTGTGTCTTTGGAAAAAAGACTGGGCTTTCAACTCCTGTGAACAGTTTCAGTCTCAAAACCCCACAGAGGGGCTCTACGAGTTGGCATTGACTTGATGGCAGTGAGAGAGAAATGATTTGCCCAGTCAGCCTTCACCCAACTCACTGAGAGAAATGAGAAAGCAAAACAAAACCCTCCAAACCCCATGAAGGGCCATTATTCCCAAATAAGGGGTCCTTATGGTTCAGAAACGACACCTGGCAGCAGCTGTTCACACTCTCTCTGGTACATTGAGCTTGGCTGGGTACCTGCTTAGCAACACAAGGAAGTTGGTTGAGCCTCGATCCTCAATCCTGAGAATGACAAATAATATGATTTTTAAACAAAATACATAGATACTCTCAGTCGATGCCTGGACTCAGGAAACTGCACACAAAAGTTGGTGTTGATAGCCATCGTCATCATGTCTGCTCCGACACACAGTTACCCCAAAGACAACAGCAAGAAATGTTGCCCATTCCTGTGCCATCTTGATCAGTGTTCATCTACTCAAGTTCTTTGAGTCTTTTGAGTGCCTTCCCCCATGGGACCTCATCTTTGGGCAATATTGAACTTTGATCCACAAGGTTTCCATTAGTTCATCCTCAGACAGACGTTTCCACTTGGTCTGCCTTAGTCTGGATGCTCTACTCAAACCTGTCCAAGCATGGTCTTCATTTGACATACCAGTGGCATAGCTCCCATCATCATAGCCCTGCGTAAGTAACCACAGTCCCACAACATGACCTACAGGGAACACAAATAACAGAAGGCAGAGATGGTAAACTTGGCCGAGTCAAACAGAGGAGCAGAGACGACAAAGCTGGAACAGGGCAGTGAGTTGAAGCAAAATGGAGCACGTCAGCTGTGGCTATGGATGGACTGGGATGCTAAGGCTCCCCTGCTCCTTGGTGGGTAGACACATACCTTGGTCTTAGACAGAAGGTCAGAACAGGCACCATTGCCTAAGACCTCAGACCATACCCCTAGCACACAATCCTATCCAGAATGAAGTTCAAATAATGGACCTTTTTCAACTGATTTGCATCCTTTTCAACTCCTTGACTTTGTCCTTCATCACTGTCAGGCCTGTCTACTTTCCTGTAGTCTAAATCCTTCCTCTAAGAAAACATAAATATTTAAACGAACCTCTCTGTGTACAGACAGATGTTCTTGGGATGATGAGCCTGAGGGCAGCCTCACTCAGTGATTTCCCTAAGCCTCGCCATTGCTTCCTGTTTCTCTTTCTTCCACCTGAGTTTCTTGTCCTAGAGGGGACAAAGACAAGACATGGCTACGTGAAGGCTTGCTTTCTCTACTTCAGCAGTGTTTTGTTAAGTGCCACTGAATCTCTTCCCAACTAAAGCAATCTTATTCACAACAGAATGAAACACTGCCCCATCCTGTGCCAACTTAAGAACTGTTCCTCTACTTCTCTGGCAGGGGAGATACTATGATCATGAAGAACTGTTCCTAATGTCTGAGTCTCTTGTTGCAGCCATTGGGTCAATCTGTCTCATTGAGAACGTTCCTCTCTCTCACTGCCCTTCTACTTTACCAAGCACAATGACCTTCTCCAGGGACCAGGCTTAGCTGGAAATATGTGTAGAGTAGGTAAGATGAAATCTTGTCCTCTTTGCCTCTAAGGGCCATTCTGACTGTGTTTCATCCAAGCAGATCAGTTTGTCCTTTTAACAGTCTGTGAGCCTTTCTATACTCTTAGCCAGCACTACAATTCAAATGCTTTGATTTTTCTCAAGTCTTCCTTGTTCATTGTCCAGCTTTTATGTATGTATGAGGTGAAGGAAACATCATGGTTCACCCTGGTCCTTCAAGTGATACCCTCCCTGGCTTTTCAATTCTCTAAATACATCTTGTGCCACAGGTTTATCTAATGCAACCCATCTCTCAACTGCTGCTTCCATGAACATCAACTGTGGAGCCAAGCCAAACAAAATCATTGAAAATAGGTATATTCAGCAGAAGAACATTCTCTTTCCCTTCCCTGTCTTGCTGGAACTTCCCTTATATCCTACCCTCCTTCTTCTCCACTGGGGACTTATATAGTCTAAATATCAAGCAGTGAAAGCTACAAAGGATAAAACCAACTCTCCCCCCAAAAAACTATTTCAAATGTTAATGTCTACAATGATGTTGTTGGTGGCTGTCATCAAGTGGCCGTACAACTCATGAAAACCTCATTCTTGACACCTTTGGACCCTTGTGGTCCAAGTTCTCTGTGGGAGAAAGATGGGGCGTTCTTCTCCTGTAAACAGTTACAGCCTTGCAAGGTCACAGTGACCGTTCTATCCTGTCTGAGAGAGCAGCTATGAGTTGGCATAGACTCAATCGCAGTGCTTTTTTTTTTTTTTTTAACTTTTTGGTCCAGGTACTTCCCCACAGACTGATTTTCAGAAACCAGTCTCTAAGTCTTTCTTCCTCAACTGTCTTAGTCTGGAAGCGCTACGGAAACCCATGTCCCATGGAGGCCCCTAGTTGTAGTCAAAAGACCAACAGCTCGGCTCCCAGCATCCTTGCAGGAAGCAAGTCATCACAACTCAACCAGCTGGCAGATAGTGAACTGAAGGAAGCTGGGAAATGCTAAACACATTGTGCTAGTCTGGGTAGACTAGAGAAACACATTCATAAACACTTAAATGTGTGTAAGAATGACTTTTATATCCAAGAGCAGCTGTACATTAAGAAAACATCCCAGCCCAGTCCAGTCCAAGGTCATAAGTCTGATATTAGTCCATATGTCTGATACCAATCCATAAATCCTCTTTAGTGCTCAGGAAGCACATGCAGCAACACCAGGACAATCACAAGCCAGTGGGTGCAGAGTCTTGTTTATCCAGTGGCAGTAGACGCATCTGAGTGTTGGCAGTGGTCTCTCTTTGGCTTCTCAAGCATCTCAGCACTGATAGAGATCTCCATGTGGCTTTTCTGGATTCAGAATCTGGTTCCATCAGGGTAAGCCCAGGTGGCTTCTCCTCCAGGATGTCTCATGGGAGACAGCCTTGTGTATTGTCAGTAGTGCGTCTTCACAGGACTGAGTAGTGAGTCTCTTGTCTCCAACAGGGCAGATTTCCCAGAATTTTCAGGAGAAAGCCATGCCCACACAGAGGTCTCATTGGCTATCTCCAGATTGACAGGCTAGACTCCACTCCTACACTCCCAATCCTGAAATTGACAGCATATTAGTGACTGTCATACACATTTTAGAAAGATTTATAGTCAACATGCTTTTGTTGGGCTTTAAAAATTGGATTAAGATGTTAGGTATCCCATTCAGTTGTGTAGACTACCCTGTCTCACAGATCTGTGACATGAATGAGGTAGCCTCTACCTTTGTGGAGGAGGAAAATGAACACACGTGGCAGGCATATGAATAAATTGTAAAGTCATTTTCTTTGCCCATGTAGAGAACTTCCATTTTTCCCTAGGCCTTTTCTGCTCCATTAATCCTAAGTGCGAACCATGACTTAATTTGCAACATCCCCCCCCAAACCTAAAGTAAATGATTTTCGTCAAAAAGATCTCTCTATGTATCAAAAATCACATCCGATTAGGGATATTAACATGTCTCTCCAGGGACCATCTAAAAATCTTTACCAGAGCCTGATGGCTGTCAGAGGCTTATTACCCAGACTTTTCCTTTAAGGGCTATTCTTAGGTATGATTTTGTTCAATTATTTTGAGAAAACTATTAGATTTGTCTGATTTTCAGTGTTTTCTTCCCTATCTCTCCCTCCCTCCCTCTCTCTCACTGTATTGGAAATCATATTGATATGTCCAAATGGATTTGTCTGGCCAGGTCCAACTAGTCTTATGCAATCACTGTGTGAATATAGATATGTAATTGACCATGTGTTGTGCATCTGGTTTGTTGCTTAAAGAGTCTTCTAGTACATTCCCTTATAGAAGGTTCATGGAAATGAGATGAGCCAGTCAGGGCACAGTATAGCAATGATGAAACATACAACTTTCCTCTGGTTCTTCAATGCTTCCTCTCCCCCACTATCATGATCTCAATTCTACCTCACAAATCTGGTGGCGGGCATTTGAATAAATCATACACTTGTACATATAGGAACTGGAAACACAGGGAATCCAGGACAGATGAACTCAGGACCAGTGGTGAAAGTGGCGATACTGAGAGGGTGGAAGGAAGGTGGGATAGAGAGGGAAAACCAATGACAAGGATCTACTTAAATCCCCCTTCCTGGGGGATGGACAACAGAAAAGTGGGTGAAGGGAGATGTCAGGTGGTATAAGACATGACAAAATAATAATTTATAAATTATCAAGTTTTCATGAGGGAGTGGGGAGTGGGAGGGAGGGGTAAAAATGAGGAGCTGATACCAGGGGCTCAAGTAGAGAGGAGGTGTTTTGAGAATGGGGAGGGCAACAAATGTACAAATGTCCTGGGTACAATGGGTGGATGTATGGTTAAGAGTTGTAAAAGAGTTGTAAAAGCCCCCAATAAAGTGATAAAACGAGCCTTCACTTATCATAGCTTGACACATTTTACCATCCCAACACCCCTTCAATTGAGCCAATTCCTGATCAAAGCTACCCTCAATAGGGTCTATAACTCTTTACGGGAGAGCAGATAGCCTCATCTGTATCTTGAAGAACAGCAGGTGTGTTTGAACCCCCAGTTTTGTGGACCGCACTAAAATATTTACCCCTCAGTGCCCCGGGGGCTCCTGACATTGTCCCAGTAACAACATAGTCGAGTGATGTGCATTTGTCACTGCCTCCAGATGCAGACCTCTATCTTTAAACCTGTGGGGGCCAAAGATCATTCCCCTATCCAGGTGTTGGGCAGCCCTAGGCCATCTTCAGATCACTGGCCTGGGGCTCCCTCTTGATGCCCTGCAGCACACCCCATTCCTTGTAATGACACCCCTCTTTAATTTATTGCCTCCTTCTTTCTGCTGGTGTGAGTTAGTTATGGACCTGACCCTCTCCCCCCTGCCCCCCCTCCAACCGCCTGTTGTACCCTGGTGACTTTCATGTGGCCACGATGTTGGAAGCCAGGCCACTGGTATTTCAAATACCACCAGGGTCCCTCAGGGTGGATAAGATTGAATGGAGCTTCTGGTCTAAGACAGGCAAGGAAGAAAGGCCTGGTGATCCACTTCAGAAATCTAGCCCACGAACACCCTGTGGATCAGCCCCAGAGTGGTGCCTGGCATAGTCCTGAGGGTTGGAATGCACAAGACCAGACACCTGTCATCAGGTTGGTTTTGAGGCATACCCACCCTATAGGACAGGATAGAACTGCTCTGTGGGTTTCCAAGACAGCAACTCTTTACAGGATTAGAAAGCCTTGTCTCTCCCCCAAGGAGCAGCTGGTGGTTTCGACCAGCTGGCCAACTTGTAACCTCCTGCATCACCAGGGCTTTTAATCTCAAAGTCAGCAGTTCAACACCACCAGGTGCTCCCTGAGAGAAACATGAGGTTGTCTGCTCCCCTAAGGATTTACAGTCTTGGAAACACATAGGGGCAGTTCTTCTGTCGCACAGGGTGGCTAGCTGGAGGAAGGGACTAGCGGGGCAGTGAATTTTGTCATAGGTACATATCTGCCTCTGCTGTATGGAGAGGCAGATATTGTAGATATACAAGCCCTCTGGACTACAGGGCTGCTAGAAGTCTCAATCAACTCTGTAGCAACAGGGATGTGCATCTTTGTATATTCCTTCATGTATTTAAAAATCCCATCCTAATTCTAAAAGCAAATGGGAAGCTTCTTCATTATCCCAGAAATCAGTCTGCCTCCTGCCTGGATTCTGATGTAGAACTCCGTCAGAGAGAAGAGGTTGGTCTGATTCTCCAGCAGTGGACTTCAGGGGAGACACCAGCCTCACCCTGCTCCCTCTCTGCCCTCAAATTCCCCGTTTGACGTCCTTGAGCTAGCACGAGGAAGGGGAAAAATGTGTAATAAAATAACTCCTTCAGACAAGTTTAGAGAGAAGTTTTCCCAGAAGATGGTCTCTGGCACCGAGTCCCATAAAGCGCGCTCCGGCTTTGTCAATAGCAGAGGCATGAATGAATTTTATTTCATTGGACAAGCCTTTCGGAATACAGATAAGGCCGGGCAAGGCGTTAAGCCCTTAAATAAATGTTTTAGCACTATCTAGGAGAGAAGACTGCAATTGATTCCAATCTTTTCTGACAGAAAATCAGTTCTTTTAAAACTCCCGGGGCAACAAACAGTACGGAAAAGCTCCGGCTCTTAATAGAAAGCGCAACGGTTTGCCACGCCAAACGCCACCGCCGCCACGGACGGGGGGACGGGGGTGGGGAGGGGCGGCGAGGGGAACCACCGGTTGCAATTAATCATCTCTCATGGCACACACCTCCCCCCTCCCGCCCCGACCTCCATGAGGTCCCCAGGAAAGGCAGCCGGGAATCCCTGTGATTCCCAGCTATGGAGCTATAATTCCTCGTGTTTCATATCCAGTGCCCTTCACTATTGACAAAGACCCCGGCGAGACTGTTTCTAAAAGCAAAGACGGCTGAGTTGAGTGGGAAGACCAGGCCTAGAGGGAGCCCTGCTGTAGCTGCTGCGAAGCCCGAGGTGGGAAAGGATTTGATGTCGACAGCTGGAAGCAATCCATCTAAAGTATCAGTGCGGGTTCCTCGATGGGCTGCTAAACCTCAAAATGAGCAGTTCAAAACCACCAGCCGCTCCATGGGAGACCCTGTAGAAGGTTCTCTGCTCCCGTCAAAAGTGACCGTCTGGGAAACCCTTAGGGGCAGTTCTGCCCTATTTCCTAGGGTCACTGTGAGTCCTCATCTACTTGATGGCAGTGGTTTTGAGGATTCTAAAGTGGGTGATAGCCCCTTGGGGGGTACTGGAACAATCCAGGGGGGCTGTCTAAGCCCACATTATCCTGGATGGTGGGCTAGAGTACACGTTTTTAATGGCCAGGGCATGGGAGCTGGACATGGATTTTTTTTTTTCCTGGAAAGGAGATGGTGAGCTCAGTAAGTTTGGGAACCTCTGAGCTAAATGCTTGGCTGCTGACTGAAAGGATCTTAGGGAGAACCACCTGGCCAATGGGTCCCAGAAGACGTCACAGATGACAGATATCTCTGGGATTGTGCTTCACAGTCACATGGGGCTGTTATGAAATGAAAAGTCAACTAATAAAAAATTTATTCAAGAAAATCATTTTATGGGGGGGGGGGGCTCTTACAGCTCTTACAATCCATACAATGGCTGTATCAAATACATTTGTGCATACTTGCCATCATCTTTTTCGAAACCTTTTGTTTCTACTTTCTAAAAAAAAAAGAAACCAAGAACTCAAGTTGGAAATCAAAAGGTTGGTGGCTTGAGCCTACTTGAAGGTGCCTCAGAAGAAAGGTCTGGAGAGACTTGGAAACCTACAAAGCGAGTGTTACTCTGACACTCCCCTGGAGTGGGAGTCAACTCTGCAGCAGCTTATTCAGTGGGAGCCAGACCTAGTGATTCCCCTAGGTGGTCACCATGGCAAATTCCCTCCATCACTAGCCCAAACACTAGGCCTTTGCCTCTGCTGCCCAGAGATGCCTACAAAGAAAAGTGTGGCCATCTAGTTTCCTCAAATCTTGCTGCTATGTTGACTGATGGTGACCCTGCAGGACAAGATAGAACTGCCCTTGAGAATTTCCCAGACTGTAACTCTTTACCAGAGTAGCAAAACTTGTGTCTCCCCTGCAGAGCGGTTGATGGTTTCAAACTGCTGACCTTGAGTTTACCAATGCAACCCCTAACCCACTATACTACTGGGGCTCGTTGTGCAAAGCAAACCCAAACCAAGCTCACTGCCATTGGAGTCGATGCCTGTGATAGTCAGGTTTATTGTGCCAAACTGGCCAGTAGGAATGTGTGGGATTGATCAGGTGGCAGTTTGATTGGAGGGCAAAGAGATAAATGGCCCCCTTCTCTCTTGCCCTCTGGTGGTCGGAGCATGCTGGAGAGTGCTGCTGCTTTAGTTCTCTGCCTTAACCTGTGAGCTACACTACGTGTGGGCCAAACCGACCCATGGGTCATGTGGGTAGAGCTTGAGGCTCCTTCGAGACCTGCTTTGCCATGCTGCTGGTGCATGCGTCATTTGAGCTCGAGGCTGGTGGGTCCTGTTACCTTGTATTGCTTGCGTTTAATATCCCCTCCGGGCCTGCTTCACTGATGATTGCTGACCCACCCTGCTGTTTGCTGCCTGTGGGCAGACTCTGCTTGCCTTGCCTGAGGGAAGACTCTGCGGTCTGCGTCCTTGACCTTGGACCCAGCAGCCCCCATGGGTTGAAGGACATCCAGTATATTAACTGTCCCATGGAAGTGAGCTGAACTGAGCCTCTCTACTGCTGTGTGGTGAGAACTGGACCCCCTTGGCATCTGGCAGCTGGACTGCAAAAGGGAAGCTGAGATTTGAAAGGGCACCTGCAGAACAATTGAACTCCACGTAAGCCCAAGCCAGGATGCCAATGACAAACTCTCCAAGCTCAGGTTCGTTCAACACCCGCTCCTCTAGCTCTCTCTGTCCCCATTGGAGTGCAGGTGTATGATGGAGCAGTGGCTCTGTGTAGCTGTCCTGGTCTGCCTTTCCAGCTCCCTGGAGGTCCTCACTGTATGCTGGCCCCGATTGCTGCAGCAAGTGATGACATCTACTTTTGCTCATTCTGGGCATGTCCCTGCTGATTTGGCTGTTGGCCAAGGGTGGGAGCATTTTCTCTGCTCAGATGAAACCAAGAATCCAAAGGCATGGCTTGTCACTGTGGAATGTAGTGTAATGGATAAAAATGAGCTGTTGACACTGATCCATGTAGCTTCTTAGGGACCCTGGTGACATAGTGCTTACCTGTCTGGGCTGCACCCTGCAAGGTCAGCAGTTCAAAACCAGTAGCTACTGCAAAGTATAACAACGGGGCTTTCTATTCTGGTAAAGAATTATAGTCTCAGAAACCTGCAGGGGCAGTTTTATCTGCCCACTAGGCTTCCTGTGAGTCAGAATCCACTGGAGGGTAATGAGTTTTTTTGGGAAGGGCAAAGGAGAATCTTTGAGTGTGATAAACTAGTGAGTACTCAGCTATTAACCAAAAGATTGTTGGTGTGAATTTGCCACTTAGAAGTCCAGCGGAAGAAAGACCTGGTGATCTACGTCTTTCTGAAAGGTCACAAACACAAAACTCTATAGAGCATAGTCTACTCTGATATGCGAGGGGCTGCCAGGAATTGAAAGTGACTTGATGGCAGAGGGTTTGTGGCAAAGATATGGGCGTGTGCAGGGACATGGACAGAGGAGCCCTGAGAACAGAGTGTCCTTGCCTCAGTGCTCCTGCACTGAGTTTGACCAGCAGACCTCATCATGAAGACCTGGGAAGATGCCTGATGAGGGAGCTTCTTTATTCCTGGCCCAGGGATTTGTGTGTGTGTGTGTGTCTGTGTGTGTGTGTGTGTTTTATAACCAGAGAGAGCTTTATAACCAGAAGTGGCTCACACAGCTGCAGAAATTGCTAAGTCCCGTCCAGTTCAAGCCAGGCTTCTCCTGACTCGGGGAAGTCGGTGAACAGAAAGCAGCCTGGTGGGTGCAGAGATCTGAAGTAGATTGAATAAGTCCATCGTCTGGAGCCTGCGGAGGACGCCGAGGATCAGCAGGTGACTTAACAGGAGATCAAAAAACTAGGCGCAAGATCCAGCTCCGGCAGAGGACCAAAGAGAATCCACTCTGCTTGTTCTCTCTCTTATTCCGAAAGGCTCTTGACACCAAGGGGGTATGCCACCAGGCTGAGACACAATGGATAGCTTGAGCTCCACCCACACCCTTAGCCAAGAGTGTGTCCTTGGCATCATCCCTAGCCAACACGGACCGCCCCTTGTCAACATGACATCTGTCCATTACTCATTAACCATCATAATCGCCAAAGTCGATAAATAAAATCATAGTTGCTCCTAACATGCCACAATTCACACGCATGCCATCGCAAACGCACGACCCCATTTTCATCTGACAGCCTCCCTGGGAAGGAGGCTCTTCAGACCTGAAGAGGAGGGTTGCAGGGGCAGAAAACCAATCTGCTTGCATTTAGTGTTGGTCTCTGCTGCTGGCAGCCTGGGCACTCAGCAGTGGCAATAGCCAAGGCAGCCTTGGCAAGTGGAAGTCTATAATGCCGAATCCATGCATAACCACAACCTGCCGTATGTCCACTGTGTCCAGGCCCCTGCTGGGCAAGGACAGTCGTGGTGTGCAAAGATGACTCATTTCCATAGAACAAGTGGTCCCATCCTCTTGACTGTGGAAACCCACCTCTGCAGAGGTGATCCTGGGGGCGCACATCCTTCACTTTCTTCGACCCATTCAGAGATCTGTCCACCTACTTCTTCCTCATACCTCCTCGTCACCACATGTCCTGCCCACCAAGCTCCTTCCAAGTCCTTCACCATCCAGTGAAACCATTGGCCAGAGCCCAGCACTCAGTACAGTCACGTTGGCCAGTCCGTCTTCCAGGGAAACACAACTCGGTGCACCACAGGAAGTTCTGCCCATTGGGAGCATCTGCCTTCACCATGGTTCCTCGGGGAGGTCCCCAAAGAAGCTGCAGTGCTGCTGGTGGGAACTATTGAGTGGTGCTTGTGGCAGTGCAGAGCCCTAGGGACACCAAGCACCAGGAACTCCTCCCTTCCCCTGTCAGGGAGGCCACAGGTGCAGGCCAGGAGGAGGAGGTACTGTAACAGGAGTGGAGCGGGGACTGTCGGCATTTGGGCCACTGCTCCATGAAGCCTGCTTGTATGCCCAGTCCCTGCTCTAGCCTGAGCTCATGCATTTCACGACTTCCATTGAATGCAGACGTGCTGCTGGGGGCGGTTGGATGAGCCACAGCATCAGACGATACCCAGTCGTCACGATGGACACGGTGACTTGGTGGTCTGTGTGAGGTAGTTCAGTCTCCACTGAGGGCAGATGCTGGTTTTCAGAGATGGAGGAGTGGTCCGCAGGATGGCAGAGCTTTGTTCCCAAATCCCCAGTCCACACTGTGATTCGCCAAGAGGGGCCAGACCTATCTGCCCGTGGCATCTCAAGTGTCTTTGGGACAGCTGGATCCTGAGGTCCACATGGCAGAGGG
This sequence comes from Nesogale talazaci, assembly GCA_004026705.1. NCBI lineage: Eukaryota > Metazoa > Chordata > Mammalia > Afrosoricida > Tenrecidae > Nesogale > Nesogale talazaci. The sequence continues at coordinate 14,493 of PVJH01005488.1, forward strand.
TCTTGGACAACAGTCTCCCCCTGTTGATGAGTCTGATCCTCATTCTTATTCAGAGCATCCCTGGAAGCCAGCGGCTCTGTGAGTCATTTGATTGGCAGGCTGGAGCAGGAACTCTGCAGTGCCACTGCCTTATACAAAAGGCTTACAGAACTGAGGAGGTGTCATCAGGCTGCGCGGACATTGATAGGCTGATCTGCGTGACTGTCCCTACCCGGGAGACTAGTTGCCCCAAGCTCTAACCAACGGGGCCACTTCACCAACCTGGGAACACTCCTGCTTGCCACGGATGGGCCAGGCACACCCAGCATATCCTGTCTGCCTGGCCCAGAGTGAGGGTAGGCGGGGCTCAGGTGAAAGGATACAGAGTCTGACAAGATCCCAAACTGCAGGGACCCTTCCCACCTCTCCCTCTCCCACTATTCTTTCTCTTCTGGACCCAGCTCAGCTGGCGCTTCCTCTGTGGGGAAGGAGTCAGTCTTGAACCACACGACTCAGCCTGCTTTCTGGCCAAGGTCCCATACTTGCCTCTTGGGCTGGCTTTGGCCATTGGGGTTCTCTAACTCCGCCAGAGTGGGCAGGGCCTCCAGCAGTGGACACAGACCTCCCACCATCTCGGTGCCCTTCCACTGCTGTTCCTCTAAATGCTTCTTCTCGGCTTGTTTGACAGCTTCAATCTTGTGCAGCCATTGAATTCTCTCCTCAGCCTCATTCTTTCTTTCTTGTTCAAAGGCACCCTCTTCATCTCTCTGGTGAGCACTGAGGTCTCCTGTAGTCACATCCGGCTGTTGTGACAAGGTGCTGAGGTTTATGTTATGAGGTTCATGTTGGCACCAGTAAAGAGCTTGGAGCTGAAGGCCACCCAGTCTTTCCTCCTGGCTCTGACACTCGGGGGCATGGACATGGGCCACTCCTGCAGCTCTAGTGTTGGGCCAGGGCCGGCCTCCTTTGTGAGCCTCACCCGCTGCATGTACTGAGAGACTGGAGGTGCCTGACTTCCCTCATCTCTGTGGAGAAGCGCGGTGAGGAAGCACATCCCAGTGCGAGGGAAAACCATCCTCCCTCCTGCAGCCCAGGGATTTTTATCCTCCTGGATGTCTTCCTACCTGCTCATCTGATGACTCTGCCTATACACCTGTGCAGGTCACTGATGCAAAAGAACCCCAGTCCAGAGCTGAGTAGTTGTCAGGGAGATATGGGAAGCCGAAATCATGTTTCCTGGGCATAGCTCTCCCACATGCCCGGGTGTAAGGCCTTGCACAGGTCCATCGCAGTAAGAGAGACACTCTCTTCACGGCGCCTCACGCATCCATCGTAGGAGCTTGTTGGATGTCACTGCACCCCTCCCGCTTCTTACCCAGGAGTCCTGGTGGCATCGCGGAGACAACTTGGTCTGCAATCAGCAAGGTCAGCCTTTCAAAACCTCCCGAGAAAGGACTGGACTTTCTACTTCGCTGAAGAATTGCAGTCTTAGGAACTCACAGGGGCAGGTCTACCCTGTCCGATAGGGTCGCTGTGAGCGGGCCTCACCTGGGTGGCAGGGAGCTTACTCCTGACTTCCTCCTCCTAAAATCTCACCCATTTATAAGACCCATTGAATCATCTAAACCCATTTTCTAAGCAAAACCTCTCCTCCCATCTCAAAGCCCCGCAGGAGCTTCCACCTCGATGGCCCCTCAAGAGGACCCGTCTCACTCTCAGCCAGGGACGTGGCTTCCTCTAGCACTCATTGCTTCGACTCAAGACCCCAAATCGCTCACGTATGTGCCTCACATGGTCCCTCCGGTGGGCCTTGCATCTGGCGGCGGTTGCTGTTATTTGCTGACGGTTTTCTTCCAACCCATGGCAGCCGTCTGTGGAACAGGAGACCACGTTGCCCAGACTGAGCGAGACCAGCTTCGTCCTCCTTGCCTGCCTGAAGTCCATTGTTGCAGCTGATTGACACAATCCATGTCCTGAGGGGTTTTCCTCCTTACCTCTGATCCTCGACTTTACCTTGCCTGATGGCATCCTTCTCCAGCATGGATCTGCAGGCTCCCCACCCTCACATCTAAGGAACATCCTGGTGGTATTCCTTCTAAGACTGACCTCTTTGGTTCTTCAGGCGGCAACCCACATCTCTCCAAGACATCACCCCCTTCATTTACTTTTCACTTTTTGGGAGATTTTTTTTCCATCCATACTTCCCTTACATTTTGTTTCAGTGCATTGAGTGCACCCCTTACAACGTAACAGCATGTTTCCTACGTCCTGTTTCTCTTCCTCTTTCTTTCCCATCCCTTCTGAACCTTGTCCTGGGATCAATGCTGTTCTTCTGATATCAAGCGACTGGTGAATCTAGTGTGTGTGAACCTCCCCTGGGCTTTTCTTTGCTCTATGTTCCTTTCCGTTGGGTGAACAGTGACGCATGGCAGGGGGGTGAGTTCGGACGTGGACCTGAACAGTGAGTCATGGCCCTGGTCTTGGGGGCCTCACTGATCTCTATCCAGCCAGTAAGCCTGATCTGTTTTGTAATTTTCAGGTTTGCTCACATGCTGCTCAGGACCGTCTAATGCCGTGGTTTCCAACCTTCCAAATGCCCTGACCCTTTCATACAGTTCCTCGTGTTGTGGTGGTCCCCCAATCATAACATTATTTTCGCTGCTACTTCATCACTGTCATTTTGCTGCTATGATGACTCGGGTGACCCCTGTGAAAGAGACGCTGAACCTTCCAAGGGGTCTTGACCCGCAGGTTGAGAACTGCTGTCCTGATGGAATCCGTTTTAGAACCACTAATAGAGTCAGGAACCTTGGAGTTCTTCGGGTCTCTGGGTGCAGGAGCTTGACAATAGCATTGGGTCTTCTCTTATCTTAGAGATGTCCTGGTGGCATAAAGGGCCATGTTCTATGCTGCAAAGTTCAAGGTCAGCAGTTCAAAACCACCGGCTGCTGCTCAGAAGAAATAGGAGGCGGTCTATCCCTATAAAGAGTTGTAACCTTAGAAACCCACAGTTCTGCATTATCTTATAGGGTCTCTAAGAGTCAGAATTCACTCAACGGCAGTGAATTGGACTCGCACCCACCAAGTCCTCCTTAGACTACATGCTGTGTAGTTTACTGATGAGAGAACAGGACTATTCTTCCAACCGAAGTACAGTGTTTCTAGAGTATGCATTTAGAGGCTCAAAGTAAGTTCCTTCTCTTCATCCTGAATCACATCCAGTAAATTCAACAAGGGCAGGTTCATAGGACCAAAAATTGGGTTGACTTTCATCTCTCCCCCTCAGCAGGTCTCTTCAGGACTTGCAATTCAGGGCTTTTTTTTTTTTTTTCTCCTTCAAGAGTGCTGTGCACCCAGCCGGTTTTACAAGTAGAAATAAACCATTTGTTTCCTCCAGTCTCAAAAATAAATTAGCTGAGTGTTTACATCCACTGACCCTAATAAATTTATTTTCTCCCAGGAATTATGCTCACAGCGGAGATAATTGTTCATAACCCTATGTGATTCCCGCGCTGGGAGGTGGTAGCATGTGACATGTCAATTTCTGTCATTCCCTGATTGAGCTCACAAGAAGGTTTTGTTTGTTTAAGGATCAAGGCATGTCAAGCCAACAGCTGGGTCAAATGTCGTCTCCCGAGCGCCAGTAGAAACGATCAATTTGGATGTTAATGATGATGACGAGGCGTGGATATTAATTCCCTGAAACCTTTTATGGGCTTGGCTTCAGAACACTTTCAGCTGTGGGCTTACTACTCCCATAAACAGCTAGTCTTGGGATCCCACAGGGGGCTCGCTGTGCGTCAGCATGGACTCGATGGCTGTGAGGGAGTAAGTGCTCTTCCTAGAAGAATGCTCTGCATTTGGTCTTGAGAGGGGTAGTGGCAGAAAGCCACAGTGGAAGGCTGGGCAAGTGACTCATTCCTCTGCCCCATTAAAACAAATTCAATACCCACTGCCCTCCAATTGATTCCTGCTCTCGGTATCAGATGGAATAGAATGGCCCTTTGGGGTTTCTGAGACTGCTAACATCTTTCTGGGACGGGATAGGCTCACTTAGTCTCCCATTGAGCCGTTAGTGGAGTCCACCTGCAGAGGCTGTGGTCAGCAGTCCCCTAGGTAACTAGCTCACTACACCACCGGGGCTCTGCTCTTGAAAGGAGAAGGTAAATATTGTGTGCCTCTCAGGTTCCTTCTGATCTAGAGTCAGATGTGCTGCCATTAAGCCGCGTGATGGAGGCAGCAGTCACATAGAGTCAAATTGTGTATTGTATCGAGCATACCTGCCGCACAGACCTCTTCGAATACTGAAGGGCCGGGGTGTCTCCTCACGGGTTAGGTACTCAAGCCATGGTCTTTTCAATCGCCTTGGGTCCATGTGCAAGTTGGATAGCACCTAAGGAAGATTTCAGAAGAACAGGCGCATTTGAGTTACAGTGGTGGGAAGAATTTTGGACGTACCTTGGACGGCAAGGAGAATAAGCACATCGGTCTCTGGAAGAAGAGCAGCCAGAATACGCCTGAGAAGCAAGGGACGTGAGAGTTTGTCTCAAGCACCGTGGGCATGCTCTCAGGAGGACCACGTCCTGGGAAATGACGTCCTGTGAATGTGACAAATCAGAAGCCCCAGGAGATGGAGCGACTCGACACGGTGGCTGCCGCCCTGGGCTCCAACGTCACCATCGTCGTGAGGGTTGTGCGGAATCGGATCGCGTTCACAGCGGTTGTACGTACTGCTGCTAAGAGGAGGATGAATTTGCTATCACTGGACAGCAGCGGCAATTGTGCGAGGCCTTTCTTCGAGGATCAACCTCTGTGCGGTTGTTGTGAGGTGCCACTGAGTCGGTTCCGACCCACAAGGACCCTGTTCACAATGCACGCAAACACTGCCTGGTCCTGCGCTGCCCTCGGGTCCTGCGCTGTCCTCCCGACTGTCCCTATGCTTGAGTTCACTGTGGCGGCAGCCACTGGGTCCATCCATCTCATTGAGGGCCCATCGCTTTTTTGATGCTCCTTTACAAAGAGTGTTGTCCTTCTCTAGGAACTGCTCTATCAGGAAAAAAAAAAGCCATGCCCAAAGTATGTAAGACAAAGTCTTGTCATCCCCTTCTCACTCCCTGCACCTGAGTCCCACCCCCCCCCCCCCCCCCCCCCCCCCCCCCCCCCCCCCCCCCCCCCCCCCCCCCCCCCCCCCCCCCCCCCCCCCCCCCCCCCCGCCTCTGCTTCTTCATTCCCACACCTGGGTCTTCTTGTGCATCTGCCCGCACCTCTACACACCCCCGCACTTGACCACCTGGGCCTTTCTTGCCTTTACTACTTCCTCAATCCCACACCTGAACCTTCTCGCCTCTTTCCCTTTTCCTTCTCACCTCCTCATGTCCCACCTGAGTGTCTCCTGATTCTACCCACAGCTTACCCTCCCCACCTGTGCATTCTGTTGCGCTCGCCCAAATGACCCCCTGTAGTACCTTTCCCTGACCTCTCTCACCTGCTGGTGGAGTTTTCACTATCTGGGGCTGCTATAGGGCTGCAGGAGAGTGTGTGTGCCAATGACCGGAAACATTTATGGCCAGACCCCCATGTCTGCAAGCGAGGCAGACAAGCTGAGCCAGTGGTGTTCATTCCTTTGCTCCTCTTGAGTGGCACATCCGGGGACTGTGGGTGAAAAATCTGAACCCCACGAAGATGAGACCCAGATCAGGAATCCCAACTCACTGGGACAGAGGAAGGCACTGCTCTCAGAGCTCAAGAAAGGATTCCACATATCTCGGTGCCTCTTGGCACCAAACCTTGCCCATCAACTAGACTAGAAAAACTTGGCTTGATGGAGGGTGAAGGAAAACCATACTCCCCCCAAATGCATGGCCAGAGTTTCAGTCCCACCTGGCCCTTCTGTCACTCTTGTCCATTGACAGGATTGCACAAGGAGCTGATAGGTGTTTTTTGTTTAGTTTTGTCCCCATATCAGAAGTGGTGCCCCACCTCTCCCTGCCTCTGCTTTCCCACGGAGAGTCCCTTTAGCCTGACATACAGGTTACCAGATAGAACACCGAGCTACTAGGGGTGGGACTGGAAATCACCATCCTGTAAAGCTTCATGACAGCATGATCTGCAGATCTAAGGGAAAATCAGCTCAGGGGAAAGTCCCTGGCTGGTTGTGATCCTCTCTGACAGATAGACTGGAGTGAGTCCAGGGGATTCCTTAGGGCTCATCCATCATGGACATTTGTCGAGAGACACAGCTGAATAAATGGTTTCCATTTAATTATCCCCAGCCCTCGAGACATTGGACATATTTGGGGACTGCAGGCATGGCTGCCCTTCTATCTCCAGCTACAATAATGTAATAGGTAGGTTTATTGTGCCAACCTGGCCAATAGACACATGTGGGATTAATGAAGTTGAAGTTTAATTGAAGGGCAAAGAAATAAATGGTTCAGCAGTCCCACCTGTCAATCTCTTGTTCTATAATGAGCAAATCAGTGTACAGCTGCCTTAGCTAGTTCTCTGCCTCATTTTGTGAGCTACACTGCTTGTGGGACACCCAGCTCATGGACCGTGTTGCTATAATTTGAGATTCCTTCAAGACCTGCTTTGCTACACTGCTGAAGTATAGATCACTTGAGATGGGGACTGTTGAACCCTGTCATCTGGTTGACTGTGACCTGTCCTGCTGTTTGTTGCCTGTGGCCAGACTATCTATATTTCTTTATAGAGGACTCAGCTGTCTGCTTCCTTGACTTGCACCCAGCAGCCCTCATGAGTTGAAGGACTGCCAGTGTATTAACTATCTCATGGAAGTGAGTTGAACTGAGCCCTCTGTACTGCTCTGTGGACTAATTAGCTGTTTATTTCATTATGTTTTATCTATCTCCCTATAATCACGTATCATCTATCTATCTATCTATCTATCTATCTATCTATCTATCTATCTATCTATCAATCAAATCATAGGTGTCCTGGTTTTGTTTCTTTAGAGAACCCTGTCTAACATAAATAATAATCACTCCTTCCCCACCTGACTGGCTACCCAATGGCAGCCAATCTCTCACCTAATCAATCACCCAATCTCTAGGCTCCCAGCTACTAATCTGGTGGTTGGAAGTTCCAACCCCCCGCAAGGTGGCAATATGCGTCCATACAGATTACAGCCAAGAAAACCCTATAGAGAAGCTGAGTCTATCCACACTTTAACACATAGGGCCACCATGGATTGGGATTGATTTGAAATCCCTGGGTTGGATTTGGCTGTGATTTTCTTGTTATTGTTACTATGTGGCATTTGCTGTCGTTGTTTTTAGGTGCTTCAATGCTGGTGTCGTGCAGTGACAGCCCTCTGCTGGGCTACCTGTGTGGACACAGAGACACAGCAGGCAGAGAGGAGAAGTCCTGTCCACAGTGGCTGCTACCTTCTCATAACTACACCCTGCTCTGTCCTAAGGGACCCAGGGGCTGTGGGTCACTGGCAGGTAATGATTCCAAGAATCCAATGAGGTCTATTTCTCAGACCTGGGGTCTCCATGTTGTTGAAAGGTGCTGCAGCTGAGGTGACCCCTGCCTGAGCCATCCCCCATGACCTGTTTCAGCTCAGAACCTGGAATCTATAGTGTTTTCATTGCTTGATTTTGGGAAGTGGACCGCCAGACCTTTCTCCCTAGTCTGTCTGCCTAGAAGCTCTGCTGAAAGCAGTCCTGCACCACAGCCTCTCACAGGCCCCCGAGGAGAGTCAGGGGCTAGCTGTGCCTGAAATGGGCTGTGTGGGAATTGAACCTGAGCCTCCTGCACAGATGGCAGACACTGACGGCTGGACCACCACTTGCCAGGGTTCTACCAACACTCACTCCTTCACTCACCACCCTTGAGTGAATTCTGCGTCAGAGAAATCCCACAGGACAGAGCAGAACTGCCTCTGTGGGTCTGTGAGGCCGTAAATCCCAATTTGGAGAAACCCTGTTTAGGGTTTTGAGGTTGTAAATCTTTACAGGAGCCCAAAGACTCCTCTCTCTCCCTTGGAGCAGTGGGAGGGTCTCAAACTACCGACTTTTCTGTTAGCAGCACAACACATAACCCGCCACGCTACCAGGGCTCCTTGGATGAGGAATCATAGTGACTCCTTAGCAACCACCAAGCCCACTGCGTGGAAACCCCGCTTAGAGAATAAAAGTTCCAGTTTATCAGCTGCCAAGAGTTAGCCCTGCCACCCCCAGCTTCGATTTCCTCATCCGTCAAAGCAGGGCTCCTTCCAGCTATAAAAGTCGACGGTGTTGTCCTGATTGATCAATGATGCCCAAGCAGCCCCTCTGACAGACAGCCCACTACATGCACTTTAAAGAACGCACCAGGGGGCTGAATCATGAGCCTGTGAGGAAGAGTTTATTATCTGACTCTCTGGGCAGCCACCCAGGATCTCATCCCCAAGGCGAGATTTACTTTCAGCTTAAGTTATTTTTAAAAGGGAGACAAAAGCCCATGATATCATCCCTCTATTAATTTGTGGATGTGAGAAAGCTTCCTACCAGCACCAAGCCTTAGATAAATACACCAGCATAATAATAACCTTCACCGAGAGGTACTGAACGTCAGGCATTGGCTGAAGGCAAGTCTTATTTGTTTCCAGGAAGCCTCGTGGCTGGGTATTCTGTGTGTCTCCTACCAGAGGAGGCAATTACTGGTGGGACTATGGTCCTATGGTGGGACTCCCTGCACCTTAGGACACTTTCCGTTGTGGCCCAGCCGGGAGGAGGAGCAACCTGCCTCCAAAGGGGCGTGGCTACATACATAATGGGGGTCTGCAAAGACCTGGGGTCTGCAGGCCTGTGAAGAGCAGCTGTGTGGAGGCGAAGGCCTCTGAGGCTTCTGTTCTGGCCTGGGGTTCGGTTTTCAGGTGCTCCCTGCCCCGATGTCTCAGTCTGATGGAGAGGACGCACGGGAATCAAATAAGTTCAAGGCACTCTACTAGCTTCTATAAACACCAATACCTGATTGCATGATAGCACATCAATAGGACTAAATGAGCAAGCTGGGAGGTTCAGAATTGGACTAGTCACCACAAGATTGGCAGTTCAAATCTACCAGCCACCTCAAAGGAGGAAGATCTGGCTGTCTGCTCCTGCAGAGATTTACAACTGCAGAAACTCTAGGCAGTGTTTCTCCAAGGCAGGGTCGCCTTGACAGCAGGGGGTTTGGTGTGGCTAGAGAATGGAGAAAGATGCGGAGGTTAACCACTATGCTTGTGAGTAAACATTCCACGTGGCCTGTGCTATCATTCGTAGGAACCCTGGTGGCACAGCGGTTCCTCATGGGCTGCTAACTGTGAGGTCAGCAGTTTGAAACCTCTAGTCGTTCCACGGGAGAAAGGGCTTTGTATAGACTCAGAAACACCCTGTCCTAGGGGGTCACTATTCCTTGGCATCGACTCCTTGGCAGTGAGTTCGGTTTTGATTTGGTTTTGTGGTCCATGTGGCGTTCAGTGACAAGGGCAGAAGAATCTCAACTCGCTGTACATAAAAAAAACTCACTGGCATCGAGTGAAGGCTGACTCATGGTGACCCCCACCCCCCTGTGGATTTCCAATACAGTTTACTGGAGTAGAAAGCCCAGATTTGCTCTAGAGAAGTTGCTGATGGTCTTGAACTGCTGCTCACCTGGATCACAGCCCGATGCTGAACCTCTACACTACTGGGACGCCATTGCTGTACATATAGAGGGAGTGGATGCTGACTCTCGGTGACCCCAGGTACCTCAGATTAGAACTTTGCTGCAGACATTTGCAACGTCTGATTTGGTGGTGGGGGGGGAGTTGCCAGGTCTTTCTTCTCAGTGCCTCTGGGTCAACTTCAAAAGCCATCTTTTCTGGGAACAACTAGAAGTTTCTGTGAAATACAGTCCAGTCTGGTGCTTTCCAAAGTGCTCTTAGGCATTGAAGCACCCACCTGCAGTGCTTACAAATTCTTGACTCCACACCTTCTCACCAGTAGTTGGCGTTGTGTGATTCCCAGCGTCCTGGTAACGTGAAATGTCTCTGATCATTGTTCAGCTTCTCTTCATGGTCGCATGGCCCACGAATGCGCCTTTTTTTCTGTGAAGTCCCAGCTCATATTTTTTTTGCCACTTTTTCTATCGACATTTCCCCCTGTCTGGATTGCTGAAAAGTTTTTATCCTTTCTGATTGTGAACCTAGCCACGAACAATTCCTAGCATTCGTTTTCCGTGTTATAGATGAAAATGTTCCTTAATGTAATGTCTTCTGATTCAGTCACTTATTTTTAACTTCATGATTTGTACATTTAGATTTTGAAAAATTCTTCTAAAGTGAATCCATGATAGTCTACTATCCCCCCACTCCTGTTGAGTCCATCAGACTCATGGTGACTCTGCACAGGGTTTCTGAGGCTGTAAGCTTGTAAGAGAGTAGGCAGCCTCATCTTTCTTTGATAGAGCGGTTGGTGGGTTCACATGGATGACCTTCTGAATAGCAGCCCGACGCATAGCCCACTAAACCACCAGCAATTCCTTAGTCATCAATGTACATATGAACTAATTGTATGTTGTGGTTGTACCCTTTTTGCCATGGAGCCATGGGTTCTGATGGACCCTTGGGGGCATTTTCCAAGCCTGTCATTTTCAGGGAAGCAAATATCTGGGATTTCCCCCCATGGAACCCCCATGGTGGTTTTAACACCCTGACTTTCATACTCCAGAGTGTAACCACCGAGGCACGAGTGGTAAGAGGTGGGGAATGAATGGATAAACGATTCTTTCAGCAGCATTTCCATGTTTTGTTTAACTGTAAAGACAACTCTCACACGTTGCTGTTTTCTTGGGATGGTCTTTTTTTTTTTTTTAATAAGTGAAAAGGGTCTTACATGTGATGCCTCATTACCTCACAGTTTGTGCATTTGAGCTTTGAAAAAATGTCTTTCATTTTAAGTGAACTACGGTTGTCGACCAGGATGGATGGACGCAATAACCACCACAGGGGCTCACATACAGTTGTGAGGTAAGAGCAGAACTGGGCAGTGCCATGTTCTGTTGGACATGGCAACAGAACATTTCCATGAGTCAGAGTCAACATGAACAACCACGACAAACCCCTCACCTCCCCCATACCATCCAGTCATTACTGATCTTTGAATCAGAACCTATTACCTTAAACAAAATGTCATCTCTTTGACCCATTTACCCCCGGTGACTCTTCTGCCTTTCTTCTAAGTCGACTTTTTTTTTGACATACAAGATATTGCATTTCATGGAATTCATAGATTAATTAATTCATGGATCTATCAAACTAGAAAACCCTAACCCACTGCCATCAAGTCCATTCTGACTCACAGCATTAAAAAAAAAATAGGCATAAGTCTATCATCAATCCTGTCACTTAATTGATATACAGCCCAGCCAATCAGATGCAATCTCCAGTGTCAGATGCATGCACAAGCAACTGCGAAACTGACGAGCTAAGTTGTCACCAATTTTTAGACCATGGTTTTTTTCCCCTCAAATGTAAGAAAGAGGGTTAAAATGAGTAGGGACAAAAGACAAATCTTAGGAAGACAAAAATGTATCACTTTCGTACAGAATGGGAGATTTTGACCCTACAAGCTGACACTCAGCTGAAGTCCAGAGCGCATGAACCGTTCTGGAACTTACTCACAGAAGGAAAGTACCCAAACATGAGACAATGTGCTGCCTCCTTGACTACATTCTTCGGCTCTACTGATTGCTGTGAGTCGGCCTTTTCCCACAGAAAGATCATGAAGTCCAAGTATCGTTCCACCGTGACTGATGATCCTTTGGAAGTGTGCTTGAGGCTGGCTGTCAGCAGTTCCTGTCCGGACTATATATCTCTGGCTCATTCCATTGAGTGTGAATCTTCAACGTAAACTCAGGTCATGACAAAAAATGTACATAGTAGATTGTGTTGTGCTGTGCAATATGGACTCATGCAGTTATGCAAGGTACACAAATACACATCGTACATGTAAAGAATTCCCAATATGTTTATGAATAGAGGTAATAAAAATAAAAATGTTTTGCATTTTTGTAGTTGGTAGATAATTTTGACTTGATCATTGTATAAGTAGCTCACATGGTGAGGAAATGTCGGCACCCTGGTCTATAGCAGCAGTTTTCAACCATCCTGGTGCCACAAACCTTTCATATAGTTCCTCATGGGGTGGTGACCCTGAACCAAAGGATTATTTTCGCTGCTGTAATTTTGCTACTGTCATGTAAATACCTGATATACAGGATGTATTTTCATTGCTACAAATTAGACATAATGAAAACATAGTAATTAATCACAAAACTGTAGTATGAAATATTTATGAAATATTTATTTCTGATGACAAATAAATGAAATTTTGTCTTGAAGCATGGTGCAGCATGGGTAACAGTTTTAATATAACAACAGTCAGCTACATTATTACATTTTGTCACAGTGTGTGTAAAAAGCCAACATCAGTGTAGTGGTTGAGATAACTTCTTTCTCACGACATCAACAGATCTACATGTGGGTGGACCTACCTGGAGACGATAGAGGAGGGGCATCTCAGTTTCTAAGAGCAGTGAGAAGATGTGCTTTCCGATGGTCTTAGGTGACCCCTGTGAAAGGATCGTTTGACTCCCAAAGGGCTCGTGATGCACAGGTTGAGAACCACTACTCTCTAGGGTTTCCAAGGCTTTAGCCCTTGACAGCAGTAGGCCATTTCATTTTACTCCTCAGGTGTGATTAGTGTGTCGGACTGCTAACCTATTCAACACTTACCCAGCAGCACTACAAGGGCTCCTTAAATGGCTCTGTAACCTCTTGAAAGTGTTTTACAAAGCAAGATGTCACTTTAGGGACCGAAAGGGTGCCTGACCCAAGCTGTGATGTTTTCCGTTGCCCCAGATGCAAGTGAAAGCTGGAAAGGCAGTGGAGAAGACCCCAGACGGATTTGTGTCTTTGAATTAGAGTGCTGGCAAAGACTATTGAAGGCACAAGGTACATCTAGCAGAACAAATGAAACAGACTCCGAGGGAGTACAGGTACAATGTTGCAGAGGATCAATGACAGTGAGAGGTCGTCCTGCAGATTTGGGACAGGCTAGCAGTGGAGATAAGTCCCTGGGAAAAGGACATCATGCTTGGTTAAGTAGAAGGTAATTGAGAAAGAGGAAGACCCTGAGAGCTTGATTGACACAGAGACTGCCACAATGGGCTCAAATATACATCACGATGAGGTTGGCACCAGACAGGTTTAGGGGGGTGTTTATGATTCAGAAACAACTTGACCACACTTAGCAAAAATGGCAACAGCCACAGATAGATTTTTATTATTGTTCTTCTTAGACTCTGAATAATTTACATTGCTTTGTAAATGCTATCATGTTAGACCTCATTTTGTATTAATTACTAGTATTTAAAAGTTCAGTGAACATGAAAAATGGCTAAATTACTGATTAAATATTGTATTAGTCTGGGAAGACTAGAGAAACAAAATTCATACACACTTATATGTGTATAAGAAAGAGTTTTATATAAAAGAGCAATTGTATGTTGAGAAAACACCCCACCCCAGTTCCAATATAAGCCCATATGTCCAATACCAATGTATAAATTTCCCTTTAAACTCACTCAAAACATGCAGTGATGTTTCATGCAGGAAGATCACAGACCAGTGGGTGGAAGATCTTTTGGATCCAGTGACAGTGGAAGCATCTCAGTGCTGGCAGGGGTCTCCACCTTGCTCCTCCAGCTCCAGGGCACCAGTGTAGCAACTAGTGTCTTGTCAGTAGGAATGTTTCACAGGGAGTCAGTGTGTGTCCCACCGCTAGTGAGCTATTTTTCTTTTCAGTGCCTCCAAATGAAGTCATCAAACTGATTTGATTGACAAAGTAAACTCCACCCCATTCATTCTTAATTGTTTCAAATTGACAACAGATTATGAAACTACCACAAATATTAATTGCAGATTCTTTGAGCAAGGGCTCTACATAATTATTTCTAAATAATGTTGTAAATTGTGAACACTAATATTTGTCTTATTTTCCAATATTTTAAATGTAATTTCTTGCCTTATTGCAATGTTTTGGATCTCCAATGTTGGTGTTATCAGTCTTTTTTTTTTTTGGTGGGGAGGGGTGTTTCTAGTTTTAAAGGGGAATGCTTTACATAGAAAGAAAAATTATTTCCTGTGAGTTTTGTATGTGTCTTTATCTATATGAGTGTATACTTTTTACCAGTTAAAAAAAGTTCTCTTCTACTCCAAATATGTTCAAATATTTACTTATTTTTAGTTAAATTATTTCTGAATTGATAAATGCCTTCTCTGTTTTTCTCTTTCTCCTTCAATCTATGAGTAGGTTTTACTGATAGCATTCTTAATATTATCTTGCATTCTTGAAACAAAGCTGTTTGCGATGTTATACTAGCATAGTCAGTTTAACACATTGCTAGGTCCAATACGGTGTTATTTTGACGATAAAAATTATGTCTGTGGAAGTATATCAAACAATGATGGTATTGAAGGCAGAAATTCAATCTATCTTGTGGACATTGGAAACAACAACAAGAACAACAAAAAAATTAATAACAAAACTATGGGGATTGATGGAATACCCAGTGAAAGCTGTTAACCAGTGGATGTAGCCTTGTAGGTGCTCATTTATCTATGCCAAGAGACTTGGTAGACAGGTCCTTGGCTAACCAAGGGGAAAAGACCCACATGTATGTTCATTTCAAAGAAAAGTGACTCAATAGAATGTGGAAGTTACCAGGCAATATCATAAGTATCACATGCGAGTCAGATTTTGCTGAAGATAATTGAAAATGGTTCCAGCAGATCTATGTCAGGGTTCTATCCTTTCACCATGTGGATTCACTCTTTGTGCTGAGAGAATAATCTGAGGAGCCGAGTTATCTGAAGATGAAGTCAGCCTTCAGATTGGAAGAAGGCTCACTCATAACCTTCAGGTAACAATTCCCGTTCAACTCATGCGCTATCCTGATGTTGCTTGAAAGACTGTCTCTTGATCTTTATGGAAGTTCTGCCTGAACACAATGAAGTGTTCTGGAATCCCCATGCTCCACAATGACATTCACAATCCATTATGATCTGTCTAGTCCAATTCCTTTGTGATGTTGATGCTGCACAGGGAAATCTCTTTCTGGTATTCTCTGCTTTCACTTGAGATCCCCTGACATTAGCCAATGTCATCAACTTTGCGGAATCCAGCTTGAAGACCTGGCTGTTCCCTGATTATGTCCTGCTGTGACCATTTTAAAAATTATCTTCTGCAAAAATAGTACTTGTGTGTGACATTGGTGAGATCGTTTGATCCTTTGAGCATTTGTTGCATGGACTTTCTTCAAAGCTCTTAGCTGAACTTCCAAAGATTCATCTCACAAACACTGATAGGTGGTGCCAAAATGACCCTGTCAAGAAGGCCAAGCCCAAACCGGAAAGTCAAGGCTCTTGCATCAACACGACTCACAGCAGCCTTGTAGGACAGAATAGAACTGCCTTCTTCGAGTTTCTGAGACTTTAAACTCTTATAGGAACAGGCAGCCTTGTTTTTTCTACCTCAGTGCAGCTGGTAGGTTCAGTCACTAGCTTTGTTAGCACCCAATGTGTGAGCCATTGGGCCACTAGGGCTCCTGTGTAGAAAACAAATACCCAGTGGTTTAATTTGCTTTAAAAACCAAGCCGCGGTTGTTTTCATGCAGTTTCTCCCCCGTGAATCAGAATTGTAGAAAGGAGACAACTGTAGTTTTCTGAGATTCTATTCTCTCATTTCCCTGAATTATTTCCATGCCCAAACATTTCAGAGAAAAAGAAATGAAAAGATAATGAGATCTCTCTACAAACTTTTTGAAGTGCCCTTGGAGTTCCCATAGTCCTGTATATGAGGACCTCTGTGAATCAGGCGCTGAGGTCGGCGGATCAAATCCCCCAGTCTGTCTGCTGGAGAAAGAGGGAGCTGTTTGCTCCTGGAAAGACTGAGTCTCAGAAACTGTATAGGGCAGTTGTACTCAGTCCCAGAGGGTCTCCTCTGGGTCAGAATTGATTTGAGGGTAGTGGATTTGGGTTTAATATCCTTTATATTCTTGTCTGATTTTTCTCCACATTGTATCTGCAGGGCCTAGAGCTGTGTGTCACTTAATAAATAATATGAGGTAGGAATGAACTAGTCTCCAAGCTGAGAATGAGAGAGGAAGCCCAGGCAGGGTTCATGTGGCGGGCAGGGAGAAGCTGTCCAGAGTTATGTAGCCATGCTGCTCAGACTCCAGCACGCATCGTAATCACCTAGAAGTCTGGTTAATACCCAGGTTGCTGGTCCCACTGCCAGCATTTCTGCTAACTTAGATTTCAGTTGAGGGGCACAAATCTACATCCTCAGAAGCTCTCAAGAGATTCTGGCACGCTTTGCAGAGGGTCTGCCCTTTGAGAATGATTCTTCTGTGCTTAGATCATCACCTCTGCTCCTACCCCCATCACCCAACACCACAAGGTGCGCTTCTCTAGGGGCGACAGCCAACAAAACACACTAGTCATTAAATGAACTGCATGTTCTTCTTACAAGATAGAGGCGAAAGAAAGGCCAGGGAGAGGGAGATTCCAGGGTATAATTTTAGAGAAAGGCAAAAGGTGAGTCAAGGGATCCTTCCAAGCTCACACGGTACGTAGCTAACTAAGTCCAGCAATTTTTCGCTACATCACATTGGTACTGAAAATGCTACCTGGAGTCTACCCTGGTACACAACTGGCTGTGTTTTGGAGGGGTCGCCTCAAGGAGAAAGATCAAGTGTTTTGCTCCTGCTTTTTTTTGGGAGGGGGTGGGCATCACTGCCCTCTGGTGGTGGAAGTAGGAGGCCCAGTCTTTGCTCATGTGGAGCCGCTGCTGGAATTGAACCTCCATCCCAGGGCACAACCACTATGCCACCAGGGCTCAGTCCTCTGCTCCTGTTAAGAATCACAGACTCAGAAACCCAAAGGGGCAGTTCTTCTTTGTCCTAGAGGGTCACTGTGAATCAGAACCAACTCGATGACAGTGAGATTTTATAATCTACTTTAGAATAGATATAACACCCAAACCAAGCCCCCTGAGTAGCGTCTTCATGAGTCTGGAACTGGCTCGATGCATTTTACTATTGTTTCATACATATTCTAAGGTAAATTATACAATCTCACTGCTCCTGAGGCTTTCCTAGATTGAGAATCTATACAGGAGCAGACAGCCTCATTTTCCTCCCAGGGAGTGTCTGGTGGGATTGAACCACTGACCCAATGCACATCTCACCAACCACCACCTTAGAATATGTATACCTGGTCTAAGTGGAGAAAAGCAGATTCCACCCCAAATAGGAAATGAAATTTAGCAGTATCTTCAAAAAGAAAAAAAACAAAACTGAAAGCAAGATAGACAGCTGTGCAACTGAGGGCACAATATTTTAGAAACAATAAAAGTATTTCTCATAATGGGAGAGATACCCATTAAGAATTTTATTAGATAAGGATGACAAAATTAACTTACTCTGTTTTCATTTTAGAACCACTGAGCGCTCGTGTTTCCATCATAAACATAGCAATGAAAAGAAAATTGGACACAGGGCATTACTCGGATCCCTCAGCAGGGTGGAGGCGAGGGTTTATCATCCCTTGAAAGACGAGGGAGGCCGACCACAGGTTTAATTAAGGAGGACGATACACACAGCAGAAGAGCACGGCTTGCCTGCTCTAGCTCTGGAGTCTGCGAGGTGGTTTTGCATATTATCACTGCTATTTACCAATGATGATATCCTGGGTAAGCTAGCACGTTCCATCCTTCTGTCTGTTCTTTTGTGAGACGGTGCTTCTAAGGGTGTCCTGGGAGAGTTCAAGAGACCAGCTAGGAGTTTAATGGTTGAACACCTATGAGTGTTAGAATGTCTCATCAAGCTGACCCCAGACTCATGAAGACCCCGATATACCATGCATGGAATGTTGTCCGCTCCTGTGTCTTAATATGATTGGTTGCAGATCCGAAAATGGTGATGCAGAGGGTTTTTATTGGCTGGTTTTCAGGCCTTGCTTCTTAGCCCGCCTTAGTATGGAAGCTCCACTGAAAACTTACTCCACAGCAGTCAGGCACCAACCTCAGGGAGAGAGGGATAGTGGCTGCATAGGAGGCACACGATTCAGAATTAAAACGGGAGTATTAGACTGCCGACTATTCCGGTTGGCCGTGTTAATGCACCAGCTGCCCTACTGGGAGAGGGATGAAACGGTCTCCTCCGGGAAGGATTTTAAACCCCAGACATCTTCTGTAGGCTCCCTGTGAGTCAGAATCAACTTGACGGCAGTGAGTTTAGTTAATTTGGTCCCATATGGAAGGCGAGCATTCTACCACAAACTACCACTGAGGTAGGGGTGTCTTACCCAAATCCACACCCACCAAGATGATTCTAACCCCTAGTGACCGTACATATGGGTTTCTGAGTCTGTCTACCTTTATGGGAGCTGATAGCCTCATCTTTCTCCCAAAGAGTGCCTGGGGAGGGGGCGGGGTTTGAATTACCAGCCGTGCAGAATTAGCAGTGCAAGGGTTACCTAGCAAAGCCACCAGGGCTACAGGACCTCCATCATCTCTTCCAGTTTGGGAAATTTTCTCAGTCTTAACATTCTGTTTTGTCTCTCATGGTGTTGACATTTAAAAACAGCTATAGTTTTGCTATTAGCTTGCCATCGAGTCGATTTTAACTCAGGGTTATTCCAAGAGATACAGAATCAAGCATCTTTATAGAGTCTTCTTGGTTGTCATTTTACTGGAACAGCACAGCAGGGCTTCTATTCTTTAATGTCACTGCATGCGTTCCAACAACCAACTCCGTGGTTGTAGAATATATTCATCACCCCTCATCTATCCTCTACCTTCTACATCATGTATCACACAACACATATCCTCTCATATGCATCACATATCATACAGGGTACATCATATGTCACATAATAGATGGCTGAGATAAAATTCTATCAAGAAAATGGCTCACACAATTGTAGAAGGGATGAAGGGCCAGTCTCATTTGGTTCAAGGCCATGGGTTAGATGTTAAGCTGGGGACATCCCCTGATGCACGTGACTGCAGGGGTGGATGAGCCAGGATGCAGAGTGACTCACCTGGAAGTAGATGAGAGAGGAAAACCACAGGCTTGTGACTGCAGAGTCCACTGAACCCAAGGTCAGCAGGTCTCACAGTAGGTTTAGAAGACAGCACACCAACCCAAGTGTGATCAAAGGATTTTTCATATAATCTATAATCAGAGTAGGGGTTAAGTTCAGAGTTTAAGTTCTAAGCACATGGTTTATGTAAGGTGAACTCCATTTCGAGCCTTCACATAAATCCAGCCTTCATTAAGTTCATTCTGGCCATAAAACAACAATCTAAAAGACTTTCCCTTCATGCAGAATATGTTGGGAAGGAGATTATAATTCTGGCCAAGCCAGTGAGGGATAGTCTCACCCTCCTGGGTTCGTTGTGAATACCCTGATGGAGATTGGGATACAAGGGCTGAGTGGCCATATGACATACCCCAATTTAGATGGTTGAAGGGCCTGAAAACAAACCCTTTCACTTTTCTCATCTGTAATAGTGTAAGTATCCTAATAACAGTCCCTTGCCCATTTCCATAATCCCACCTGTGACAGTGATGAATTGGTCTGCCCCCAATAAAGATGTTATGACCATTCCCTTGGCTTTCCATGTTCTTTACTGAGTACCTTGGTCATGAGTCCCTTGGGAATCCTTAAGGCCTCATGTGGATGATGTTCCTTATCTAAATGATTTGTCTTTGTCTTGTCCTTTTTTGTTTAAGACTTAATAAAGGTTCTCTGTAAAAGAAATATTACAAGCAAGAGAAGATGGAAAGAGTACCCAAAGTCAGTGTATCAAAAAGAAATGGTTGATGGTCTATCACTTCAGGAAGTAAGATCTGGCCAAGAACTGATGGTATTGAAAGAACCTGTGCACGGTGTGCTGAAGACATTGGCAGAAACAAGCCTTCAGGAATTCTTAGAATATCCATTGGAATGCTGCAACAAAAGGATGCACTGCTGAAAATTTTCACTTGTCTCTGCCAGGAAATTTGGAAGACATTTATACCTGGTCAACCAAGTGGAAGAGATCCATATTTATGGATTCAAAAAAGGTGATCCAACAGAATGTGGACATTATCAAATAATAGCATTAAAATTACACGCAAGAGAGACTTTGCTGAAGATATTTTAAAACAGCTGCAGCAGTATACTTACAGGGAACTGTCAGAAATTCAAGTTGGATTCAGAAGATGATACAGAGCAGGGGATATTATTGCTGGTGTCAGATGGCTTTGGGCTGAAAGCAGACAATACCAGAAAGATGTGTAGCTGTGTTTTATTGACTGTGTAAAGACGTTCAACTGTTTGGATCATAACAAATTATGGATAACATTGTGAAGAAAGGGGATGCTAGAACACAGACATGCTCATGCAGAACCTGTACACAGAGCTAAGAAGCACCCATCCAAGTAGAATAAAGGGGGTCCTGTGTGTTTTAGAGGTGCCTTGGTGTCATAGATATCACGTGTTGGACTGTTAACCCCAAGGTCAGCAGGTCAAAGCCACCAACTGCTCTGTGGGAGGAAGAAGAAGAGGCTTTCTACTGCCATGGAGATAAGTTATAGTCTCAGAAACCCACAGGGGCATTTCTGATGATAAGTAGTCTCAAATCCTTTCCTCACATTTATTAAATTAATGGGCTGACGACTAATTTAAGAAGCTAGAATATATGAAGGAGAATGTGGCATTAGTGTTGGAGGAAAACAGCGTATTAACCAACTGCAATAGGCAGATGACATGACCTTACTTAATGAAGTCGAAGGGGACTTGAAACAGTGAAAAAGAAGGCTCTCATTGACATGGATTGACATGGTGGCTGTAATAATGGGCTCAAATATAGCAAAAATCAAAAATAGTAAAGAGTTCACAAATTATGAGAATGGTACAGGACTTGGCAGTGTTTTGTCGTGTGTACATAAGGTTGCTATGAGTTGATGGGGCCCAACAACAGAAAAATTTCAGGAGAAAGTCAGTTGGGTTATGAAGTGTGTCTTCGAATCTTAGCACTATATACTGAACTGAAACGAAACAAACCAAACCTACTCTTATTAAGGCAATTCTATCCCATTGTGACCCCATCTAAGAGTAGACCTAGGAATTCCTAAAAGTAAGTCTAGGGTTTTCAAGGCTGTGCATTTTTTACAGAGGCTGATTGGTTCATTTTTTCCCCCATGAAATGGCTGCTGGGCTTTGAACAGTTTACATTGTGATTAGCAGGCCAATACTTAACTCACTGTGCCACCAGAGTTCCGTGTATGATCACTGGACACCCCAGACCTATTTATGACTGTAGTTACTCACCATCAAGTCAGCTATGAATCATGGCGATCCCATATGTGCTAGACTGAACTCTGTTCCGTATGGTTTTTGGTGTTTTGGTGATCTTTTGGAAGGAGGTCACCAGGCCTGGACAGCTTTGAGCTTTGAATGTTTTGTGTTACCGTGGGACTCCTTAACCTGGTTAAATTCTTAAACTCAGTATTCAACCACATGGCAAAGCATTAAATGTAGACAGTGGGAGTAGAGAGATCAACTGCCCCTGAGGTTTTGTGGGAGTTGAAGCAGGAAGTCCGGGGCAAACCAGGATGAGTTGGTCATTTTCATATAGGCCACAGTTGGACAGGGAGAGGAGAGACCAGTGTGGACCACTGGCACCAGAAAAAGCTTCTTGGGGAGTATGCCTTGGGTACCCGGAGAGCCTAAGAAGCCCCTTCTCTCTTTACCAGACATCTCAAGCGATGTAATTGGCTGCAAGTGGCTTTTCAGCTCAGATAGCATCCACAGTTCTTGATTCTATGCTTTCTCTTCAGTGAACTGTGAATAATATCTTTGAACTTCAAGCACCATTCAGATGAGCTTTGAGTGGGAACCTGGCTAGTGTTGGTGGAACACGCTTCTCTGCCAGTAACAGTCTGAGCAGGAGGTGGGCAGACCAGATGCACAATTATTATTTCGTTTTCAACAGCACCCCAGCTGAGGTGACAGAAGCACAAGTAAGTCAACCAAGGTATCATTTCAAGCATCACTGACCACAGCTGCCGCAGCATCTCCACTGTTACAATGCAGTCTTTCCTGGCCAAGAGCTGAATAGGAAGATAGGAGAAGCAGAGAAAGGACTGTCCAGAGCAGAACTCCAAAATGTTTTGGAGACAGTCAAGATTTAAGGAACTATAGAGTGCCTGGTGGGTTTGAACCACTGAGGTTGGGGCAGAGTCCAAACATAATACACACTATGCCATCAGGGATACTGGATATCTCTAGAGTATCATTATTATTTCTATCTCAGAGATGAATACATTTTGGGATGAATAACATTGAGAAAGAGAAGAGGGATTTTTTTTTTCATGAGCAAGTTCTGTGTAAAAATGACAGACTTACTGATGATATTGGTTGGCTTCATTTGTTAGAGAGGTTTGCTGATAATTGAGCTGTTCTTAGAACAAAGTTATAGGAAAACTTTGAAAAAAAAGAGTTTGGAAGGAAAAGGGAATGATCAGGAGAGATGGGAAGGTAGCTTAAAGATGCTCAGATGAAGAGAAGAAGAAGACGCAGAAGCAACTTTTCCTTTACTTAGACAAAAGGAAGTTAAATCCTAGCAAGTTTTATTAACCAGCTTACTTACATAAAGGTAAGTGGGTTCAGCAGTGGATTGGGAACCCTGGCTGTGTTACAGGCATAAGAATGAGGCAGTATTCTTCCATCAAGGTTCACAGTCTCAGAAACACATGGGAGCAATTCTCTTGTGTCTCATAGGGTCATTCTGAGTTAGAATCAATTTGATCAGAATATTTGGAACATGTGGGTCTCAATTTTGAGGAACTGTGATTAAAACATTAAAAATTAGTTCAGGT
This sequence comes from Nesogale talazaci, assembly GCA_004026705.1. Classification (NCBI taxonomy): domain Eukaryota; kingdom Metazoa; phylum Chordata; class Mammalia; order Afrosoricida; family Tenrecidae; genus Nesogale; species Nesogale talazaci. Next base: position 37,434 of record PVJH01005488.1, read on the forward strand.
TGGATTCAGAATAGGATGTGCAGTTAGGGATGTCATTGTTGATGTCCGATGGATTTTGAATCCAAGCAGAGAATACCTTAATGAAGCTTATTTGTATCTGAGGGACTATGCCCAGGCAGTTGACTGTGGAGATCATAACAAACTATGGATAGCCTTGGGAATTCCGGAACATTCAATTACACCCATTCAGAACTTGTAGATGAATCTAGGGGCAGTTATGTGAACTGATCAAGGGAATACTGGGCGTTTTAAAACCAGAAATAATATGCATAAAGGTGGTATCCTTTCATCTACTTATTCAATCTATGTGCTGAGAAAATCTCATATATACTCATGAATAAGCCGAGTTATTTTTAGCCCATTTTAATGCAGTTTTTGTGGTAAACTTAGATGTCTCAGCTTATATTTGGGTCAGCTTGTACTCAGTATAGAGAGTAATCAAGTATTATGAGTAATCAGAGAAGCTGGATTATATGAAGAAGAATGTAGCATCAGGATTGGGGGAAGGCTTATTAATAACCTCTGAGATGCAGATGACACCGCCTTGCTTGTGGCAAGTGAGGACTTGAAATGCTTGCTGATGAAGATCAAGGATTGCAGACTTCGGTATGGATGACACCTCGATGACAAGAAGACGCAACTCTTCAAAACTGGACCAGTAGATAACATCATGATAAAATGAATGGCACCCAGAGCTGTCTTTGAAGAAGTACGCTCTGAGGGCTCCTTAGAGACCCGAATGGCAAGATTTTGTCTTACTTACTTTGGACAGGTTGTCAAGCGAGACTCATCCCTGCAGAAGGTCATTCTGTTTGGTAAAGTGGAGGACCAGAGAAAAAGAGGGAGGCCTTCAAGGAGACAAGCCAATGCCGTGGTTGCAACAATGGATTCAAGCATGGGAAAGTTGTGAGGGGTGGGGGGTGGGGCTGATCAGGACAGTGTTTTGAGTCCTGCTGTGCAGAGAATCTTTATGAGTCGGAACTGATTCAGTGGTAACAGCAACAAGAACAGCAACAATTCCCAAGTCCTTCCAAAGATGAAAACATTGAGCCTTGTCCATACCTTGAAAGACAAAGGATTCAGAAAAAACTCCAAAAGAGAACACAACAAGGGACGGCACAAAATACGAGACTAGGGTTGGGTCATGTAAAACTCTTCCCTCATTCACTTAATGCATGGTCTCGATGGTGTAGATGCCACAGCTAAAAAATGAAGACATTCCGACTACAAAAGTATGCTTTTTGAAAGAATGATGACTTAGAAGATGGATGGCTCCATGAAAATGTCCCAATATGTCTCAAGAGCAAAGCTGAGAATGAGATCAGTCAAGGCAGGAAAGATGACCGCACAGGCAACAAGAGTTATGTAACATTTAAGACAAAGGAGCCTGGCCACGATAAATGACAAAATGACTTGTAATTCAAAGACATAATTAGAGTTTTAAAGTTATCAAAAAGTCTTATGATCTGACTTGATATAGTAGATGTAGATATATGTATATGTAGATATATGTATATGTAGATATAGCCAGTGTAGAACTGGCTTCCGGGGCTTCCATTGGCTGGATTTTCAGAAGCAGAGTATAGCATGAAGTCTCTCACCCAAGGGACTCACCTATGCACGGCCCTGAACCCACAATTTTTTTATTTAGCAAAGAGCATTTGAACTGTGCTCAGATCTCAAGGACTCTGTAACCTGTTAGACGAGGGGTCTGCAAACTCTTGAGACCAAAGAGCCAATCCTGTCCCTCCTAACAACTTTAAAATCACTTTAAAAGAGCCTTTAATATGTTTTCCCAAACAAATGGAGTCACAATGCCCTGAAATAATACTGTCAAATGTTTTCAATGGTACTTCAGAGCTGCACATTCACACTGAAAGAGGCGCATAGGGCTCAAGAACCTCGGTTCTGTGTTAGACCCATTCGTTGTCATCTAAGCAATTTTAACTCAGAGAAGCCCTATAGGACAGAGTGGACCTGCCCCTGTGGGTTTCTGAGATTGCAAATCTTTACAGGGCTAGAAATCCTGGTCTTTCTCCCTTGCTGCAGCTGGTGTTTTTAAATGGTCAACGTTGTGGTTAGCAGCCCAACATGTAACCCACTGCACCTACAGGGCTCCTTGACCCTTTAGAAATTCATTTCTAAAAAATAAGGTGCCCTAGAGAGATATTGTAATGATTATATATCAGTGAGCGATTAAGGAGACAGAAATGAAATGAAGGGATACCTAACACCCACCATGAGAGTCAATGAGGTGGAATGAATAAGATCCCGATGTTGGCCCTGTTAGATCACATCTTCTTTGCACCCGCCCATGGATGATTTATACTAATTGTACTATAGCTCGTATATCAGTTCAGATTTGCTATATAAAATTCATTTAATAAAGCAAGAAGCAATAGTGTGGCCTATAAATGAAACAACCATATACATGTGAACTTGAGCAAATATTTTATTAAGTAAAAATCATCTAAAAAAACTCTCCCAGACCCTAAACAACTCAAGATAAAAATAACAGGCCATTTATGAAATAGAATCATGCATAATGGTGTGAAAGTAGAACCCAAAGCTGAAATCACTGACTTTCAATAGTTTTTCATAAAATAAAAAGTAAAAAACAAAGTAAACAGTTTAGAAACATTGAAGAGAATGAAGGAGAAAGGATTGTGAATGAAGCTATCAGGGAAACAATAAAATACTACTACATGAAATTGAGCAAGTGGTCTAAGACGGTTTATTTGAGGAAAATCAGTAGAGTCAATGCAGCACTGTAAATCTCATGGAAGTGATAGAAAGTACAAATACAATTAGAGGGGAAAAGGAGCTTAACAATAGAGTTAGAAAGGATGAGCCCCGGTGGCATAGTGGTTGTGCGCGGGACTGCGGCCCACTGGGACGGAGGTTCAATTCCAGCAGTGGGGCTGGGCCTCCTACTCCCACCACCGGAGAGCCGTGATGCCAACCCCCCCCCCAAAAAAAAAACAATAGAGTTAGAAGAATACATACATACAATAAATTACAAATGAGGTTATGAACTCTGTGTGTCACATTCTTTGGGCAATTGAAAATCTCCATGGAACAGATGGTTCTCTACATAAATATACAATACAAAATCAGCACAAGATCAAAAAGAGAACCTGAAATTCTCCTAAGCCCACTCCCCTCAAGTAGATGTCCATGCAGGGCGATACTGTGAGACAGAGAAGAATGTCCCTTGAGTTTCCAAGACTATAAATCTCGGCAGAGTCAGACTGCCGCCCATCTTTCTCCTGTGAGCAGCTGATGGGTGTGAATACTGAAATGTCAGACCACCCGCTAGACACTTAATCCATGGCATGACCAGAAATGGTGACCACATGGAGATATTTGGTGTTGACTGCTTTCTACTCTCATTCTTATTCCCTCCACATTGTCCTGTGCCCCAAGAGCTCCCTATCAACAACACCGATAGATGTCTGTAGACTCTTCCGTGCCAACTCGTAGTAGCCCTGGACACAACAGAACGTCACCCTCCCTGTCCCTGAGACACACTTCCAATAGTTCCTGTGATTAAGCCTGTTGTTGAAAGCGCTATGTCAATATGTCTCACCGAGTGTCCTCTTCATTTATACTGATCCTCCACTTTACCCTCCATGATGTCCTTCTCCAGGGATCGGTCTTCCCGACAATGTACCCAAAGTACTTGAGATGAAGTCTTGCCATCCTCAACTTCTAGGAGTGATTGATATTAAGGATCTGGTGCACTGATTGGCATTTCCCTCAAATATGTAAAGAACAGACAGCTAACAGTCAAGTATTATAAAATGCCTACATCCCTAAAAAGACCAAGAGTTATAAAATGTATCTTTTAAGACAAAGAGTTTTGATCCCAGTACCTGACAAAGACAGCAACAATAAAATTATAACTAAGTCTCTCACAAGACTATAGAAGCTCATGATTAAAATCAGCTACAAAAATTTGAAGAATACCCGAAAAAATTTAAACCCATTCCAAAGTATCAAAATAATTGTCTATCAGTAAAAATATCTGAATAGGATTACACGTTATAGTAACAACTCTAAAAAAGGATGCATGACAAAATCAAAATATAAGAGGACACAAAATGGACATTTCGCGATATAAAGTCAATCCATCATTGCTAAATACATTTAAAAACAGGAATGGTTTTCCTGTCAGTTACTATCAAAGTTGGCTCTGATTCATGGCAGCCTTGTGTTTAATAGAACAAAATGCTCCTGATCCCGCTTGTGCCATTTTCATGGTGGTTGTTTTTTTGACTGGTACGTGGTGCCTATTCCATCTTATGGAAGATTTTTCTCATTTCCGTTAACTTTCCACTTTACCAAAGAGGATGTCCTTTGCTAGTGGTATTTCCTGGAAATGTGTCTAAACAGCACTTGTCTGACCATACTTCCTATAAAGATTACTTTGGTTCATTTCTCCTAAGATAGATTGGTTCATTTTTTCCCATCCGACCATGGTATAGTCAGTATTCTTCATCAACGTTCCAGTTCAAATCTGTCATTTCTCCTGTCTTCCTCTGTCATCCAGCTTTTAAAGACGTGTGAGGGGACTGAGAAGATGGTGTTCTTGGCCAGGCCCATGGTAGTCATTCAAGAGACTATTGGAAAACCAAGTGAATATTCCAAGCCAAGAGTGGACACTCAACCCAAAGGACCAAGAAGTTCTGTAGGGTTTTCTTTTCAAACAAAGTACCAGAGAAAAATATCGTCTCCTTCTCTTTATGGAATGCTAGAGAAGCTGTTTCATGTAGCTGAACCATCAAGAACATTGGGGTCTCATCTATATCCTGAAAGTCCTGTGGGCAACTTGAGGCAATAGTTCTCTCCCTGCTGCGAGATCCCTGGGTCTTTTCAACAAACACTCCTCTGCAAGCCAGGCACAGCAGAAAAGACGGTTCCTGAGCTCTATTCCTACCAATTGTCTGCCCCAAACCTCTCATTTTGTACACCAGAATACAGAGTTTTAGAGAGGGGAGTGAGTTACTCAACTGCAAACACCAACTTGCAGAGCAGGATAAATAACCACAATTTACTGAGTACCTACCTACCACTTATGTCTCCAGCAGCCCTATGATGTGTGTGTGTGTGTGTGTGTGTGTGTGTGATGGTTAAGATTGTCCGTTTGGCTGCACCATTGTATTCACTGGTTTAGTAGTGATGATGTCACTAACACCTCCCCCCCCCCGCCCCCCCGCCGTGGGATATAGCTCACTGGAATCATTTCCCTGATAAGATCTGCTATCAGAAGTCAATCAATTAAAAATGTGTTTCCTCGGGGAAATAGCCTGCTTCGAATACATGCATGGACTACGTGGCCAAACTCTACTCCTCTTTGCTGGATCTAGATTCTGTAACTGGCTTGTCATCATCTGACCTCCTTTCTGTTCTTTGAACTTGAGCCAGCAGCCCATTATATTGCCTGCCAATCCTGGGAGTCATTAGCCATTGCTGTCTATGAATCGGCAGCTTGCCATCTTACCTGTGGACCTTAGATTCATTCATTACCACAGCCTGCCATCTGACCATCTTGGGTTCATCAGCCCCCGCAGCTATGTGAGTCAGGAGAAGCCTGCAGCCTGACAGTTGACATAAAGAATGTGAACTTACCAGGCTAATCAACATGTGAACCATTTCCTTGAGATAAAGAACCTCTCTCTCCTCTCCCACAGCCCCCTCTCTCCCTCTATATATGACCTAGTTCTATTTCTTTGAAAAATCCAGTCTAAGACAAACTGTATCACTGCCTTTTTTTTACACAAGAAAGCTGAGATGTGAATGTTGTAAACAGCTGGACCAAAATCAACTATTAAGAGGGGTCAGAAAGACATAACACCTGTGACAAGCTTATGAATTGGGGGTATTCTAAAACTTGTTGCTTACCATCTGCCTAGTGAGAGTAGGGTCAAGTTGTTTTAATCTTCATCCCTTCTCAGGGTACCGGGTTTCAGTGTGGCCAAACCACCCACACAGGTGTTCAGAATGGAGGCGACGTTTCTTATTTAATCTGAAAACTTGGTATATCTTCGGCCTTTCTATCATAACCTGCTTCTGAGAAGGCCTCTAGCCTTCCACCTGAATTGCTGTTCTCTTCGCTTCAGGGAGGAATTCTCGTGACTCAGCGGGTTATTAACTGGGCTGCTAACTCTAAGGCCAGCAGGTCAAACCCACCGACTGCACTTTGGGAGAACAATGACGTTATCTGCTTCCATAAGGATCTATAGCTTCAGAAGCCCACACGGGCGCTTCTAACTCCGTCCTCTAGGGTGACTGTGAATCAGAGTCGGCTGGATAGCATGAGATTGTTTTCCTTTGGTTTCACGGCCCTCAGTCCTCCACAGCCCTCGGCAAGGGTATCTCCCAGCCACCTACACTGTCTCTTTGGGTCAACAACCGAAGTTGAACACTGCGCCTATGCCTCCCCCACCCCCATCATTCTCCAAATATATTTCTTGACCACTGACTCTGCTGCCAGGAGCCCTGGTGGTGTAGTGGTTTCCCATTGGACAGCTACACACAGAGTCGGCAGTTCAAAACCACCTGCTGCTCTGAGGGAGGAAAGACTTTCTGCTCCTAGTTCACCCTCCTGGAAACTCACACAGGCAGTTCTCCCTGTCCTTTAGGGATGTTTTGAGTCAGAATTGCCTCCGTGGCAGTGAGTATTTTACTTTTTGAAAAAAAAAATTTACTGAGTAATCCTTTCAAGCTTTTTACTGAGTAAAGATAAGTTTTATTTATTTATTTATTTATTTAACTGAGCAATAAGCAAGAAACCTGTCAGGGTGTGTCTAGACCACTAGCCTTGTAGAGGAACCCCCCTTTCAACATGCAACTCTACTTGCAGACTCTGCTTAGTCACGTGTCTTTGGAAATCCCAACTGGGTGGTGGCTGGCGAAGATGGGCTTGGCCCTTCGTGGAGAGAGCCCTTTATGACAGCTGCCCTCGTCTCCAGAACCCCCTTGCTGGAAGGTTTCTGTAAACTTCCTCTCTGTGCTTGCCGGCCTTACTGCTTCCTGTGATCCTCTCTGGGCTGGTTCTGTTTTGACATGGAAGGATTCCCATCACAAAACTGGAGAAGCCACTTGACTTGGGTGTCTCGTACCCATTCTTCCCCCAAACACTCACCCAATCCGTCGCAGCTGCCATCTGCTGAACTGCTGCTGCTACAGGCCCTAGAGACCCCCTTCCAGGAATACACCTGAGTTTCCCAGTCAGGAGCATGGCCCTATTCCATTAACCCAGTGGTTCTCAACCTTCCTAATGCCTCAAACCTTTAATACAGTTCCTTATGTTGTGGTCACATCCCCAACCATAAAATTATTTTCATTGCTACTTCATAACGATAACTTTGACTGTTACGATCTCTGGGAAAGGAGAGATCAACTCCCAAAGGGGTGGTGTCCCACAGATTGAGAACCGCTATGGATTAGCCAATCAGTTTGAAGGTCAACTCCCAGTCCAGCAGCACCAGTAAATCCCTGAAAGACCACCGTGGTAGTTGGATATCAAGGAGACATTCCTGGCTAGGGGGGTAGAGTTGATCCTATTAATTAAATGGTCATTTCTCCTGGCTGCCTACCACAATGCTGGTTAAACAAATGAAACAAATGAACAAACATTTTAAGTCAATAATTGGATACCCAGCAATGCCACTCCTCTGACTATCTTCTAGGTCCTGGGCCTGGTTTCTTCAGGGTCCATACACACAAGTCTGACTTGGATGTTTTAGCTACGAACACATTTCTCATTGGAGGAATCATTTGGAAATATGGCCACAAGATAAAATGCCAGTCTGGCTCTGAGTTCACCAGGGTCTCTCATTAAGCATCCGTGTGCAATGCTTACAGCCCAGTACAGCGTGGTCTCTCAGATAATGCAACAAATAGGCCGTGGTCTCCATTATCTCATCCACTGGCATTTCCCTGATGAGTTTACGAATCCCTGTGGAATCCAGGCCTCTGTCTCTTTAATGAGGTCTTTACATACTGGGCAGGGGAGAGAGGAAGGGGACAGAGGAAGAGATAGCAGATAAGATTAGCTCCATTGTCCACCTACTTATAAAGCCCTCCTCACCCACCCCCAGTGAAGTAAATACCATCGGATAAACCTAGGGTCTTAATTGCATGTGAGTTGCCTGTGTCCCCTAAGTTAATGCTTCACGAAGCAATGGCATATTCAACATTGTGTCTGTCTTCTGTCTCCTTCCTACTCCTCTCATCTCAGAAAGAGTTGGGGAAAATAGGAGAGGCTGACTTGTACTGTCATAGAGCTAGAACATAATCTTGTTCTATGCAGGGTGATCTGAGCCCCTCCTTTCCATATGCTCGATGCTAAGCGGGGGCTGAGACCCCGGTGGTGGATTAGAGAGGATGTCCTGATTGTGGGCAAATGGTGAGGATGGTTCCGTAAAAGGAACACGTACCCTCAATGAGTTAGACACTGATCTCCCGACATCTCTCTCCACAATGCGCACGTTCTCATGCAAAGCCTGGGACCTGCTTCCCCGGGTCCCCAGGCAACAAGATTCTAGTTTGCCTTCTGGTCTGAGAGGTGCCCCTCTGGGAACTTGAGGAAGGAAGTACAGCAGAAGCCACTTCCAGCCCACGACATGGATGAACACAACGGCACAATAAACAAAGTGACAGACTCTGTAGACATCCCAGCCATCCAGAAGATGCCATAGCACTGACCACCATCTCCTGTGGTGCCCCCATTCAGAACCAGCCTGAAGACAATGAACAACATGCCGGTGACAGGGAGAATGAACGCTTTTATGATTTTGGATGATGGGTTTGTTTATATTAATCTTTTCTCAAATGATTTCTTGAGTGTGAACTGAGTAAACGCTTACAGAGCAGATCACGGGTTTTACATGGAGTGATTCATGCACAGTTGGTTTTATTACCTGCATTGCAATTCCTTCCCTTGAAAGGGAAGGGTAGAGCTCAGAGATAGACGTGAACTTCCTTGGGATCCTTCTGTGAGGGGAAGGGAGTACTGGAAGAGATGAGCCACTCAGGGTGCAGTATAGCACTGACAAAACTTACAACTTTCCTCTAGTTCTTTAATGACGCCATCATGACCCCAATTCTACCTTACAAATCTGGCTAGACCAGAGCACGGTACACTGGTACAGATAAGAGCTGGGAACACAGGGAATCCAGCACAGATAAACACCTCAGGACCAATAATGAGAGTAGCAATACCACAAGGGAGGGGAAAGGTGGGGAAGACAGGAGGAACCGAACACAATGATCTATATATAATCTCCTCCCAGGGTGATGGACAACAGAAAAGTAGGTGAAGGGAGAGAATGGTTGGTGTAAGACATGAAAAAAAAGATAAATTATCAAGGGTTTATATGAGGGGGGGCGGAATGAGATAATACAAAGGGCTCAAGTAGAAAGTTAATGTTTTGAAAATGATGATGGCAACATATGTACAAATATGCTTGACCCAATGGATGGCTATATGGATTGTGATAAGAGCTGTATAGGCCCCCAATAAAATGATTTTAAAAAAGAAGAAATGAACTTCCCTGATCTTTGCTCCTCCAGTCCTTAATAACATTGTTGTGGGAAGTAGTGGTGGTGGTGGTGGGCGGGTGATCTTAAGGCCACATATTGGATATTCTGATGAAAATGAGTAGCTTGACCTAACCCACTTCCACTCACTCAATTGTTCTGAGACTCCCCCACATTAGAAGCAACTCCTACTTTGTGAGAAGGCCAGTCACCCCTTGTTGAGAGACCCTATACTAATGGCTTCATGTTCACTATACCGCAAAGACTCCTAATTTTTCCAGAGCCCAAGAAAACCCAAAGGTGCTTTTCACTATAGATCTAGACGGACCAGGGTGTCTTGGGTTACATTAAAACTCAACTCTGAGACTCTGTTTGGGATGGATGAAAGGCATGACCATTTAAATAAACATGTTCTTCAAACAAAAATGTTGATAAGATGATGCAGTGTGAGCCTTGAGGCACGGGGCCCAGTGCACAGCAGAAGGAAGCACTGTGTGGGCCTTCACCATCCTCACAATCTATTTGAGCCTCTGTGTCATTCATGCTCATTCAGAGTCCTTCCACGCAGTTTCTGCTGTGAGGTCCTTCTCTTCAGACTGGTCTCTGCTGATGACACAGTCAAAGGACAGGAGGCAAGTCACCTCGTCTTCACTCCTAAGGCACAGTCTCGCTGTGCATCTTCCAAGACAGATCTGTTTGTTCTTCTGGCAGTCAAGGTACTTCCAATATTCTTCCCCAACATCATGATTCAATGCATCGAGGCTTCTATAAACACTAAAAATTAAGAACGAGCAAAATATCACAAAATAAACAAAAGTGATCAAGACTCAATGACTGACATCACTTTGAAAGGTTCCTTACATGAGGGCATAGTTGCTCAACTCCAATCAAAGAAAATTCTCTATCCAAAGCTCTGACAAATAATAAATAAAAATATGGACAACCAATTAATTTGTTGCTTACTTGTAAAATTTCAACCTTTTCAAGGTGCAGGTTTGAATTGATCATTATAAATATTTAAAAAAATAACACATTTGAATATGCCAGTTTGCTTGCTACCAAAATTGAACAAAACATACCAAAGGCAAACAAAATCTGGAAATCTAAGATGAATGAAAATACATGTGAACAAAAAGCAATGCATTCATTGAAATCTGAATCAAAAATATGTTTTTTTCCTTCCTGAAAAGAACAATTCTTTAAATAAAATGGGAATAAAATGCTAATTATTAAGGATGTATCAAATCATTTCTAAGACGTTTATCTTTTTTTAAAAAATCTTCGAGGGCCAGCTGGTATGAGAAGCCCCATTATTCACATCCAGATAGGTGGCTGGATAGTTGGATGGATGACTAGAGACCACAGACTATTAGAGTTGAAATTCAATTGGTCTTGAAGTTAGTATAGTTAGGATCCTGCTTAGAAGTGAGGGTAGCAAGACTTCATATCCCTTATAACGAGGGAGTAGTCCTTGGAGAAGTAGAGGCTCAATGAGAAAAAGGAAGATCTTCAACAAGATTGATTCTCACAATGGGCTCAAATCTAGACAAAAGCCTATTGTGAGGGTGACATTGAACTGGACTGTGTTCCATTCTGTTGTACCTTGAGTCTTTATGAGTCAGAACTTACCCCACCGTGCCTAACCTCACCATCCAACTCAACTTCATTTCATTTCCTTCATCTCTCTATTCACATATATGTAAATAACAATTTTGCTTTTCTAAGCAACCCAGACTAAGGCCAAGGCCATCTAATTCAACTTTCTAAGTAATCAAAGAATATTAGTAGGACCGCTTTTATGGAACCCAATGTATTAGTGTGGGTAGACTAGAGAAACAAATTCATAAACACTCATGTGTATAAGAAAGAGTTTTATAGAGAAGATATTGAGCATTGAGAAAAACATCCCAGTCCAATCCAGCCGAGGTCATAAATTCAATATTAACCCAAATATCCTATACCAAACTATACAGTCTTCTTCAGACTCATAAAACACATGAAATGATGCAGAATGCAGAATGGTTACAGTCAGATGGGTAGAATACCTTTGGATTTAGTGGTATTGTGAACATATCAGCACTGGCAGGTGTCTCCAAGTGGCTCCTCTGTCTGGTTCCATCAAGGTAGTCCCATGTGACTTCTCTTCCAGGATGTTTCACAGGGAGTCAGCCTTGTGTCTTGTCAGTAGAAGGTCTCCAAGAGAGTGTTATCAGTAGAAAATCTCCAAAGAAGTGAACTGAGAGAGTGTCTCCCCCTCCAAGAAGGAATTAGCACGTTTCCCAGAATTTTCAGGAGAAGGCCATACCCACACAGAAGTCTCATTGGCTATCTCCACATTAACAGGCTAGACTCCACCCCTACACTCTTTTTTGACAATCACGCCTAGACTCTTAATCCTCAAGTGACACCAGATTAGGTGACTGCCACACCAAGTGACAACCATTTTCCATTTATTGGTCCTATCCTCACATGTGCAAAACAAATACTGTTAGTTCCATCCTTGCTTATTCATCTGACAAAGCTGCTGGTTCACACAACCACCCTTGGGACCATGAAAGAATGTCCTGGCAATCTGTGCCCATAAAGGCTGCCATCAAGAAAATCCCATGGAGCAGTTCTGCTCCGGACACTGTGAGCTTCTTATTTCTGTTTTGCAGCTGAAGGAGGATCTGAGGCTTGGAGGCGATGTGGCTTATCTGCAGCCATATAGAGTGGGGGCAAGGGAATCAGGATGTGCTCCTGAGTCCTTTTCCCAAACACATATGGCTTGTACTGTATCAAGTTCCCAACGGTGCTGTCTCTCGTGGATGGAGAGCACCTGACCGCAAGGCAGCCTGGTTGTTTGTTCACCAAGTGAAATAGCTCAAAGAATTCTTTCCCACTCCATTGGTCTTGGCCTCAGGAGAAAAACCCTAGGTGGTAGGAGGTAGGGGCGGGGTAAAGGGGAGATCTCTGCCTTCCACAGGACAGAACTTCCAATAACTGGCTGTGTATAAATATGTCCTTCTAAACTTGAGCCTTTTGGGAGTATCCACAGTACTGCAGGGCAATTCATGCTGAACCAGTGCATGTCAGGGTAGAACTATTCTGCATAAAGCTTTCCAAGGCTGTGACCTTTCTGAAGGAGGTCACCAAGTCTTTCTGTGGAAGCCCTTCTGGGTGCATTTGAACCACCAACCTTTGGGTTAGGAGTCAAGCACTAAACCAACTGTTCCACAGATCTTCACCTATCCAAAGATTCCTCCATGTCCTCTACCTCTCCTCTTTCCCTCTGCGCCCATGAGCCCTAAAGTTGTGATCATGTTTGTGATTCTTGGGGTTTTCAGAAGGAGATTGTCAGGATTTTCTCCTTCGTCTATCTAAGTCTGGAAACTCTGCTAAATATGTTGAGCATCTTAGTGACACACAAGCCTTCACGCACAGACACAGTGCATAGACCAGAAATAGAACCCAAACCCCTTGCACAGAAAGTGAGAGCCCTACCATGGAAGCAACCCTGGTGGGGTAGTGGGTGTGCACTGGGCTGAAACCAGAAAGCTGGGAAGTTCCAAACCACCAGCTGCTCTTCTGGGCAAAGTCTCAGAAATGCAAAAGCGCAGTTCTAACTTGTCCTATCGGGTCACTACGAGGTGATGTCAACTCAATGGTGGTGAGCTCGGCTCTACTGGCTCCAAAACGCTATTGTCTCCATGGAAAAGAATCTGGGAAGTTGAACGATGTAAGGCACGACAAAGTAAGAATAATTTACAAATGATCAAGGGTTTGTGAGGGAGGTGGGGGAGGGAGGAGAAACATGAGTTGCTGATACCAAGGGTTCAAGTAGAAGGAACACGTTTTGAGCATGATGATGGTAACAAATATACAGACATGCTTGACACAATAGATGTATGTTTAGGTTTTTATAAGAGTGCTATGAACCCCCAATAAAGTGATTTTAAAAAGACAAAAAAGGAGGCTTTGGGTCTCAGCTGATGGAATCTGATGAGAATCTGAACCCATCTCTCAAGATTCATTGCCTGAGAGAGATGATGAATGGTGTCAGATCCCCACTTCCTCACCCAAGACTGCATCAGAAGTAGTGCCGAGATGGGAAAGAGATCTCAGGGCTCAGACAAGTCTGATTAGTTTCTCATGCACTGTTGCTACAGAACACATTCCGTGTTGTCACTCTCACTGGTTTGTGTTCACTCACTCAGTCATCAGTCAATCAGTCACTCACTCACTTAGTCACGCTCTCCCTCCCTCATTCTCGCCCTAGCTCCCTCTCCTTCTCTTTCTTTCTGTCCTCATGTTGTCTTGCTTGAGCAGAATATAGCCAGTACAGGTTCAGTATTGAACTGTCCAATGTGGGTTCATTGGTTCAAACCCACCAGTCCAGAGGAAAAAGACGAGGCTGTCTGCTTCAGTAAAGATGCACAGCCTCAGGAACACACAGGGACAGTTATACTCTGTCTCTAGGGTCACTGTAGCATGGAATCCATCCACTTCATGGTTTGATTTGAGTGTGGGTTCAATATGGGTCTGCTGGTCACAAGGTCAGTCATTCAAACCTGCAAGTTGCTTCAGAGGAGGGAGATAAGGCTCTGTGCTCAGTAAAGACTTGCAGTCTCTGAAACCCAAAGGGACTATTCTACCCTCTTCTACAGTGTCACTTCTTGTTAGAATCCACTCAGTGGAAATATGCATGGTTTGAGTTTGCAATACATATAGCACAAACAGAGCAATCGTGTATACAATTTTTTCTCTTTCGACCAGAAGCTCAGGTTTAGTATATGTCAATATGAAGGCACCATTACTGTTGTTCTTGTTCTTCTCATCCACACATGCACACATAACTGAGGATGTTTCCTTCTGTTGTATGTAGGCTTGTTATCAAAGGGAACCTATTCAATGCACCTAGCAACAATACCACCAGTCTCATCAAATGACTCAAGTGGAACTCAGAGCAACACAACATTTGCTCAGTGATGATCATTAATTTGCTGGCAGAGCTGTGTTTGGAACAGATGAATGGCAAAGCCCTGGGGAAGGAGGTGTGCTTGATTTCTAAGAGAATGATCGCTGAAGGAGGTGAGAAGCAGCTATTGAAGGAGGGCTTTTGAATTAAGTATGTCGGGGACAGAAGAAGATAGAGGAGCTATTAATGGAACAATAATTCAACCTGGGAAGATGGTCTTGATTCTGGCAGCCAGAGACCTGAGTTGTTCAGCAGACCTTTCCTCTCGTGGGTGCAGTAATCATTTCATGGGCGAGAAGCGCAGTGGGATCTCAGGCTCCATTCCAATTTGGAGGCTGCCCCCTGGGATAGCTCTTGCACAGTAGCTAGATGGCATCAATGATCAGGTTGTACACAGAGGAAGACCTGGTTCCAGCCACTGGTGGTGTAGCGGGTTATGTGCTGGGCTGCTTCCTGCAAGGTCAGAAGTTCAAAGCCAGCAGCAGCACCTCAGAAAAAAAAGATGAGGCTTTCCGATTTCTAGTTTGGGAATCCCTCAAAGTTCTGACTGCCCTACTGGGTGGTTTTCAGACTTGATGGCAGTGAGTTAGCGAACGCCTTTCTTACCCATGACTTTGAGGGCAGGGGCTGAGTGATTATGAGAGCTTATTGATTTGGGAACTGCTTGTTTATTTTAAACACCTGTTTATGATCCCTAGATAAGGACATCACGCTTGCTAAAGCAGAGGAGCAGTGAAAAGGAGGAAGGCCCCTTGTGGACAAGATGGATTGATACAGTGGCTGCCATCCGTGGCGCAAACATACCAGTCCTGAGGATGGCACAGGACCAGGTGGTGCTTCCTTCTGTTGTACCAAGGACTGCTTGGAGTGAGAACTGAATTGACAGCCCTTAACAACCGTAACACGAGGCTGGAAATGACTGGCTGGTGTTTTAAAGACTGGCAAGGTCGTTTTATGATGAATAGGTTTCATGGAAGCTTTTGGTCTAAGATAGATTAGGGGGACAGGCCCGGTGGCAAACTTTTGGCCAACATCATGGTACCAGCTTTGTAATAAACAGAGTGTCAAGAATAGAGCTATGAGTCCTGATGGTGTGATGGGTTATATGTTGGGCTGTTAATGGCAAGATCAGCAGTTCAAACCCACCAGTCACTTTCCCTTAAAGATGTATTGTCTCAGAAACACATAAGGGCAACTCTACTCTGTCTTACAGGGTCCCTATGAATGAGAGTGAACTCAGGGACAGTGAGTTTGTTTGGGCTTTTGAATGGGAGCTTCCATAAGTGTGTCTCTCACAGAGCCTTTGACCTTCAGAACCCTTTCTCTTTCTCACACTGCATGCTTGAAGGGCTATAATTGGCCTCTAGTCCTTGAACCTAAACTTGATTTTTAGTGTTTCAAATCTCAAGTCTCCCTCAAAATGGTCATGCCAAAAAAAATTGTTGGATGTAATTTATACTATGCCCCTCCTCCAGTTCCCCCTTTTCCTCTTCATCTTTGAAAGCAAGTCATCTTCATGAGTATTCCTAGCTGCAAACTGAATGAATGAAGGTTCATGTCCTCATCACCAACTGGTTGGGAAGAAAGACCCGTTGATCCATCTGCTTTGGAAAAGTCAGGCATTGCCAACACTGTGAAGCACCGTTCTGTCTGACAATGATGGGGTGACCTTGAATTAGAATTTACAACAACTGTTTTTCATTGTCGCCAATTCCTTGGCAACCAGGGTCTGCCTCCAACTTGGAGCTCTACTTGATAATCTGAGCTACCCAGGGGTTCTATCATGGGATAGAATCAGCACCATTGTTCTCTAAAACCTTGCACCTTCCCTAAGGCATACTCTCTTCCTCCTTCTTCTCCATGCTCCCTTAATTTCTGTTCATTCTCTGTGTTGTTGTTGCTGTTTTAGCATAGTCTTCTACCCACCACAGTGCGTCTTGCCTTCTATGTTGAATGGCTCACAAAGCTAGATCACTCTATTTCCTCCCTAAACCACCCTTGGACCTTCTCTTGAGTTTTTACTCGTTTTAATCCCTGTGAGGAACTCAGCAGTGATGGACACGAATATACATCTGAAGCGGGTATGACTCCCTTAATCTCTGAAGACTTAAAATGTCTCCAGGATTGTGCTAAGGACTTTCAATTCTTGTATTTTTTTCTTCGCTCTTAATCTTGGAGTTGACATCCTAAGATAACTTCGCTCCAGGAATCTGTCATGGAGCCTCACTCTGACCTCAGAAAGGTGGGATCTACTTATAAGAAGGGCTATGATGCTTCTGGAGAAAGGACTTACGTTAAGGGAAATCATGAGCTACTGTAGCTTCTGTTAGAGCCTGATGAGTCCTACAGGGGAGAGGAAAGGTGATGATTCTGAGCACAGAAAGACCACTTCCTCCAGAGTCCAGCCCAGTCCTCACAAATTCTGCTGAAAACACAAGGTGGAGTTGTTGTCAGTTACTATCTAACACAAAACTCACCGCCATCTGAGTCATAGTGACCCTCTAGGACAGAGTAGAACTACCCCTGTGGGTTTCCAAGACTGTAACTCGCTATGGGAATAGGAATCCCAGGGTTTCACAGAAGGAGGAGCTGGTACGCTCATGAGCAACACAATGAGTCAGTACTATGCCAGCAGAGCTCCCGTTGACTTTAGGTCACAGTGATTTTACGTATAACACAGCATTATGCTGCATGGTCCTGTGCCATCTTTCTGGTCATTGCCATGTTTGAGTCCTTTGTTGATGTAGCTATGGAGTCGCCCCAAAGAATCTCCCTCCTTTTCTTGAATCCTCTACTTTGTCGATATAATGCCCTGTTCTAGCAACTGGATTAGGAACCCAAGACATGGGTTGCTAACTTCACGACCATTCGTTTGAAACTACCATTCGTTTGAAAGCAGACCAAAGAAGCTGTCTCCTCCTGTTAAGAGTTACAGACTTGAAAACTCCCAGGGACAGTTCTCCTCTGCCCTCTAGGGTACTATGACTTAACATTGACTCAGTAGCAGTGAGTTTGGTTTTATAGTTCTCACGACTGGTCTTTGCAGACAATGTGTCCAAAGCAAGTGAGTCAAGATCTTGCCAAAGTAGCTGTAGTGCAAGAAGTAAGACATTGTTTTCAGAGAGCTTGGCACTGGCATTCTGGGTTTTGGGAGTGACCTTGGCAACATTCTAAAAGGCAGCAGGTTTCAGCTGTAGAAGTGGCTACTTTGGGGCAGTGGTCATTATGTCCTCATCAAATATAGACAGAAGAATTGCTTTTTTGGGAAAGATGTTGTGGTAGGAGATCTTTCCCTTGCCAACTATGGAAAGATGCTGGGTGAGTTAGGAAACCTGACAGTGAGCAAAAAGGGAATTAGAATGCTGCTTGAGCTCTCTCAGACTATCTTGTGGACCGCTCAAGAAGTTGGATATCTCATTGGTCACTTGTTTTGAGTGTAGCCAGAGCTATCCTTTGGAAAGAAGGCTGCTTCATTTCCATTTTCCTTTATAAAGTTTCTGATTTCTGGAGATATTGCTAAGATCCCACACAGAGTCCTCATATGCCCACACTCAGTATTCCCACTCACATGTTAGAAGACGGTGCATTTGTTATGACCGATGAACCAGTGTTGCTCCATCCTGATTGCCTGCAGTCCATACTGAGGATGGCGCAGGACCATGCACTATCGTGTTCTACTGTATGTGGGGTTGTGATGACTCAGAACAACTTGACAACACCCAACCACAAACCACATGCTCCTTTTACTTCCTGAGAGCTTACCTAATGCCCTTCCTTGTTCCAGGATATCCCACAGTTCGGTTGGTTGAAATGCCTCCTGAAGCTCCCTTTGGCTATGATACTTTAGTAGACTTCCCTTGTTTTGGATGGACTTGACACTCTTGAGAAGGGCTGGTCACATCGTTTGCAGCATGCCCTTTCTTGACATGATCTGATAATCTTCTCAGTTATGAGACTATCAACATGATCCACAATAGTTGATCTTGACCTTCATCACCTGGTTGCTCCAAAGCAGAGTTATCCCCCCTCCCTCAGTCCTCTTTGACAGGAAGTCACCCCATGCAACCTACATTTAAGGAGCAGGATTTATGTTCACATCCCTGAAGGGTGGCAAAGCCACCTAAATTATTTGGAATGCTTCTGCATGGGAGCTTTTTCAACTCGCTCCCATTTATTTGCTTTTTCAATTATGTATATCTGTATGAACTCATGGTTATTTGTTTTATAATTTGGGTTATAATTGAATAGTACTTTATTCATTGTGTTGTTCAGAATTTTCTGGGGTTCCTGAAAGAGGACTCTTTCAGTGGTTTCCTGTAAAAAAAATTAAGCATATCTCCATTATGATGTGTGCTCTATTTTTTTTTCTTTATGTACCTCTACTTTCTGGCACTACAGAATGCTCCGGGTTCATCTTGTCTGTTTTCTTTCTCAGTTCCAGGAACATTCCAAAACCCACGTGTGATTTAGAAGTATGTCGCTTAATTTCCAAGTATTTGAGCTAAGGTGCTCTCTTCCCTTTTATTATAAACTAAAATCGGGGCACTACATTCAATCTCAGTGGTAACACTGTGATGACTTATGTGTTGCTGTGATGCTGGAAACTTTGCCACCAGTATCTCAAATACTAGCAGAGTTGAGCAGGGTGGGCAGGTTTCAGAGGTATTTGAAGATTAAGACAGAAAAGGAAGAAGAAACAGGTGGTTTATTTGTTGTTTTAAAAAAATTATCCACTTTCAACCTTACATAGAGCAGTGAACCATCATCTGACAGAGTGCCAAGAGATGAGCCCCTTGAGTTGGAAATCATTCAAGGTGCATCAAGTGAAGACTCAACCTCAAGGTAGAATCAACCTTAATGGCATGGATGGAACAAAACTTTGGACCTTCATTTGCTGATGTGGCAAGACTCAAAATGAGAAACTAAACTTCCTTAATAATTAGAACAGGGAATGTATGAAGCATACATGTAAGAAAACTGGAAGACATCAGAAATGAGATGGGATACATTTAGATAAATATCCTAGCCTTTAGTGAGAGGAAATGGACCAACACTGGTCATTTTGAATCAGGCAATCATAGGATCTGCTATTCTGGGGATGACAAATTGATCAGAGTAATGCTAGACTTCTCCCCATCCTCATCAAGGAAAAGTGAAGAAAATAGAACATGCAGGAAAACAATTAGTTCCATGGACGAAGGGACCACACGAACTTCAGGTCCCATGGTTCTGAGTCTCTAGAAGTGACCATCCCGTATGAAGGCCCTATATGGAGTGGGAGAACAATGTAGGACAAAATTCAAAATCACACAAAAATGGCTTGGATTCCTGATCACAGACAGACTAGTAGAACCTTTGGGACTGCAGTCCTTAGTCATTCTTCTATATGCTTGTAAGGACGCCTAGTTAATGTGACTATTCAAATTTATGCACCGAAAACTGATGGCAAACATGAAGAAATGAAAGATTTCTACCAAGTTTGAAATTGAGCAAGCATGCAATCAGGACGCATTGATCATTACTGCTGATTGGAATGTGAACGTTGGAAACAAAGAGGAATCCGTAATTAGAAAGTATGGCCTGGGGGATAGAAATTACATCCAAGATTCTGTCATAGAATTTTGCAAGACCAATGACATATTCACTGCAAATACCAGATTTCAACACATCGGTGGAGACTCTAGAGGTGAACTCTACCAGTTGGAATATACAGGCATCCAAGAGACTATGTCTGTGGATGGGGGTGATGGAGCTGTTCAGTACCATTACAGTAAGACCAGGGACTGACTGAAGAACATACTATCAATTGCTCCTAGGTGATTCAAATTGAAGCCAAAGAAAAAATTTTAAATTTACGAAAGTCAGAACATAGCCTTGAAAATATCCCACCTGGATTTAGAAACCACTTCAAGAATAGATTTGATGTGTTATCACCTACTTTCCTGTACTTGCTATTCTCAGTCTACCTCATGTTCCCCTCACCTCGCTTCACCCTGGACTTGTTTACACCGTGTCTCTCTCCTACTGGGGTTTCTGTGGAGTTAGCTTTTTCTCACCGATATGTGCCACCATCTGTGTCTCCAAGGGCTATGCTGTGTTTGCTGTTTTAAACTGTTTCCATTTTTCCGTGGGCATTGCATGTAATTCTTTATCCTTTCATTTTGATGAAAGGATAATCATTTGTATCTGTTTCATTTGGTTTCTTGGGTCTTTGTTGCAGAGGGAGTGGCAAGAGTGTGGCTCTACGATGCCCACCATCTTGTCTTTTGCTTCAAACCCACGTGTCATTTTGAAGTAATGTTGCTTAATTTCCCAATATTTGAGGATTATACGACTATATTTCTGTTAATTCAAGTTAATTCTATTTTAGATGGATACTTTGCATGAATTCTATATCTTTAAATTTGCCAATGGCATTTTTATACTGCAGAACCTCAGACTATGGTGTATCTTGGGAAAGGTTCCATGTGTGCCCGAGGAGATTGTGTGAGTTTCTTCCATTGGGTGAAGTATTCTACCAATGTCATTTAGATGAAGTTCTTGGAATAGTCTTATTCAAGTCAACTATGCTGTTACTGAACTTTTTGCCTAAGTGAGTTATCAATGACTGAAAAGGGGGTTTTGATAGTTAGGTTTTGTGCCAGCTTTTTCCCACCTGAATATAAGTTGCAGTGGAGTTCAACCTATCAATCAAGTGACTGCCTGGTGACAGCTCCTTATGGGTGTGTAATCTTTTTACAAAAGATGCTGTGGAGAACTCCTCACTGGAATGCCCCTGCCTTTTCTGCTTAATTGGGCCTTGTGTCTCACATCTGGGGTTGCCACGCCAGGAGCTGTGGTGACCTGCCATGTGGCTGCAGACTTTAGAGCCCTGACACTTGGCACCTGTCAGACAATGATCTCCCAGCCTCCAGCAGCTGTGTGAGTCTGAGGGCCTCCAGCTAGCACGTGGCCCAAGGGTTTCAGCTGAACTGGGCTGGGCTGCTCTCTTGACATAGACTTTTTTCTTGATATGAAGTTCTTCCTCATACATATATGAGTGTCCCTAGTTTTGATTCTCTAGAAAACCGTCTAAAACAGAAGTGGTGAAACGTTCAGTTATAATAAGGATCTTTCCTACCTTTTCTTGTTTAGCACAATTGGACATCCTGTTGTTGGGTGCACATACTTTCATAACTGTTAGTTCTTCAGGAAGAATGAACTGTGCTATCATTGCACAGCCTTCCTGTCTTATCCCTGATGATGCCCCTGGCCCTGGAGTCAGATTTGTCTGAGATAAATATGGCTACTGCAGCTGTCTTTTGATTAGTATTAGTATAGCATTTCCCTACTTTGCCTGCAACCACGTCTGAATCTTTATATTTAAAATATATATTTAAATTTAAAAAATCATGTGCTGTTTTACCTCTCTGTTTCCCACGATTACTAGCTCAACTTGAAGATCAGCTGACAACAGTTGTAGCAGCGCGTTGGCAGAGAGCTGCCAGAGGTTCAGGCCAGATTCAGACGAGGATGTGGAATGAGGGATCGTTGATACATCTTTGTTCAAAGCAGAGAGGACCAGAAAGATGTTTGCTGGTGTTTTACTGACTGTGCCAAGGCATTCAACTGTGTGGATCATAGCAAATTATGCATAATGTGGACAAGCATGGGAGTTTCAGAACACTTCATGTGTTCAGGAACAACCTGTACATGGATTAAAAGACAGTTATGCGAATAGAACAAGGGGATACTGCATGACTTAAAACCAGAAGAATCGTGCCTCGGGGTCCCATCCTGTCACCCTACTGGTTCAATCTGTATGCTGAGCAAGTGATCAGTGAAGTTGGATTATATGAAGAAGAGTGCGACATCAAGATTGAAGGATAGCTGATTCACAACCTGCGATACACAGCTAGCAGTGAGGAGGACTTGAAGTTTATGATGCTCATGAACACACGGGATTGTAGCCTTCAAAATGCATAATAACTCAATGTAAAGATCAAAGTTCTCACAAGTAGACCTGTAGGTAGCATTATGATAAATGGAGAAAAGATTGAAGTTGACCAGGATTTTCCCCTGCTTAGATTCACAATCAATGCTCATGGGAGCAGCAGTGAAGAGATCAAAAGGCATGTTGTATTAGGTTTATCTGCTGCACCAGTTCTCTTTAGACTATTGAAAAGTAAGGTTGTCACTTTGAGGATTAAGGTGCAGCTGACTCAAGCTGTGATATTTTAAATTGTCTCTTATGCATGTGAAAATTAGATTTAGAATAGGGAAGACTGAAGAAGAATGGAAACATTTTAATTGTGGTGCTGGAGAAGAATATTCAAAGTACTGTGGACTGTTAACAAGTGTGGCAGTCATGTGCTTATGTCAATTTCATGATTGAGATGTAGGGGTGGAGGCTAGCCTGTTAATCTGGAGATAGCCATTGAGTAGTCAATGAAGCCTCTGTGTGGATGGCCTTCTCCCGAGACTTCTGGAAAACCTCACGATACTTCCCTCATGGAGATGAGAAGCTATCTCTCCAGTTCTTGGGAGCTAGTCTCAGAGACAATGAACTACGGACAAGACAAGATGGCAGTGTCGGAGGAACTGAAGGTGCTGGAGAAGAAGCCACATGACCTTGTCCTGATGGAACCAGACCTCTGAAGCTGGAGAGGCCATGTGGAGACCCCTGTCGGCGATGAGTTGCCTCTACCACCACTGAATGCTGTTGATGGACCTTGGAATCGAGGAGCCATGGGGAGACCTGTGCCAGCACTGGGACTCTGAAACCACTGGCTTGTGACTTCATGACTTGGAAGGAGGTGTTATAGACTGGTATCAGGCATATGGGCTAATATCGGACTTATGACTTTGAACTGGACTGGGTTGGGATGCTTTCTAAATGTCCAATTTCTCTTGTATATAAACCATACCCTTATATCCATATGCATGTCTCTGAGTTTGTTTCTCTAATTTACCTGGACTAACACAAAAGGAAAAAAAAACCCGAACAAATGATCAGTCCTGGAAGAAGCACAGCCAGAGTGCTCCTTAGAGACAAGATGGCAAGGGTTTGGCTACGTTGTCTGAAGAGACCAGTCTCTGGAGAAGGCCATACTGCTTGATAAAGTGGAGGGAAAAAGAGGAAGGTCCTTAGATGAACTGACACCATGGCTGTAATAATGGGCTCAGGTCTAAGAACATTTGTGAGGATGGTGCAGGACAGGTCATTGCTTCATTCTGGCATGCATAAGGTCCCTTTGTGTTGGAAATGCCTCACTGTTACCTAACAAGAACCACAACGACATATATGGATATTAACATATGAATTTCTAGACAATAATGGTTTTATACCCATTTAGCAGGTGTAACACTTGAAGAACATCCAATTAAATCTTAAAACGAATTTGAATCAAGGGATTCTATTTTTAACTTGGAAAGCACGTAGCACAGTTTTAACAGCACCAGCCTTTGCCATTTGTTACCTGCGAGATGCTGAGAAAATGATCTCACCTGTTTATGTCTCCGTTCCCTCCATTGTCAAGGAGAGGTGAGCATAATATGCCTTCCTTAAATAAAATTAAACAAAATTAAAAATTGTAAGTGCTGAGAACAGTGGTTCTCAAGATGTGGGTCATGATCCCTTGGGAGGGCTAACGACCCTGTCACACAGGTTGCCCGATCGTAACAGTAGCAAAATGACGGTTATAAAGTAGCAATGAAAATAATGTTATGGTTGGGGGGTCACCACAACATGAGCCACTGTATGAAAGGGTCACGGCATGAGGAAGGTTGGGAACTGCTGGCCTAGAACAAAATGTCATGCTAGCTATTTGCCAACAGAGAACAACAAAGTCCTAAGTTTTTCCTGGATCCCAATCTTCATTTGAATCTGCCTTCCTTTGAGACTGAAGAGCATTAATAGAATCAATTTTCTACACTTATTGAATGTATTAAATTGAATAGCTCTAGAATACATATTGTAGAGACAAGCATCAGTGAGCATTGAATAAATATTGTCTATGGCTTTTATAAAAATACTGAACAGATTGGGTATGTCCTGATAGTTCAGTATTTCAAATAGTCCTTCACTAATATCACTATACATGTATCTGCATGGCAGAGCCCTGGTGGTGTGGTGGGGCATGCCTTGGGCTATTAACCACAAGGCCAGCAGTTTGAGCCCACCAGTTGGATTTTGGGAGAAGGATAAAGCTCTCTATTCACTCTCAGAAACTCACACAGGTAGCTTTACCCTGTCCTACAAGGTCCATGTGAGTCAGAAGCCACTTGATGGCAGGGAGTTTGAGTGGAGTCTGTAGACCAGAGAGTTGGAATTTCTGAGTAGATATTGTTGTTAGGTGTGGCCGAATTGGATCTGGCTCATAGCCACCCTCCATAGAGACTGTGAATCTTCCTAGGGACGGACAGCCTCATCAGCCTTCAAACCGCCCAGCTGGCCAGTTTGAACCTGCAACCTTGTGATCAGCAGTCCAAGGCCTACCTGACAGCACCACCCGGCCTCATTAGGAACAGAGGCAATTTTTCCAGACCAGGGGTAGCATGTCGAATGGAGGGTGGATAACTCTTCAGAGTGAACAATAAGAATCGGATGCTCGGTTGATGGTCACATGGTTGATACGAGCTGGAACAGGATAGGCGATCACAGGGTCATGGTGATTCTAGACTCCTGAATAACTTCCTTGGCTTACAGCAAGGACCTCTCCATCTGTGTGTCTGCATCTGCTCTCAACTCATGTAGGGCACCACAATAAAATACCAGCTCAAACCCCGAGGTCAAAATCAGAGCAATACACCCCAGTGAGCGACAGTCATTTGGGGCAGTAGATGGGCAATCAATTGCTCCCATTTGAGTGGAATGCTTTTATTCAAGGCCCTGGCTTGTAGCTCATGTGTGCCAATGTCTAGACCTGAGCATGCAGCACATACAACCGTGATGCTGGTTTGGGCTGGCATGCCAACACTATTCCAGTCAGATGGGTGGACACAGGGCCACAGACAGCTTGGTCCCTTGTGTGGGAAGTCACAGTGGCACTGAGGTCCCTGGGGGCAGTAGAGAATAGTTCCTGGGTCTCTTTGATTGTTATGTATTTCACCCCCAGGTTCACTTGTGTCTACTATGACATATCAGGCAAAGACCTGAGGCATCAGAGGTCACTAGAGCAGCATGGTCTAGGAGCGGCATCGTCTATAGGATTTGGTTGGAACAAGTACTATTGAGGGCTCCTACACACACACACACACACACACACACACCTTCCAAATCACTTTCCCACTCCACATAAAACACACACTGTTCTGTAGCTCTCTCAACAAACCTTGGAAACAGTCTCCTACTTTACACGGATAATATCCTAAAATGAATAAGCCCTTAGCTGACTACTGCTGCCTCCAAGGGCTTAATTGTGGCGTTTTTGATTTTTCTGTTCAATTTTCACGTGGGCCACTTGGAGATACTTAATATAATATTGAACCAAGCAGTGTTTCTATTGTCCCCGAGCCTGCTGAAAAAGCACTCTCGGCACCCAGCGCTATAGTACGTTTATTCACTTGAAAACACCATCCATTATTTAACACAAAGGGGAACCTGGTGACTCAGTGGGTCAAGGGTGGGATTGCTAAACCAGAGGTTGGCGATTCAAACCCACCAGTTGTTCCACAGGCAAAAGATGAGTTAGTCTGCTCGTGTCAAGACTGACAGCATTGGGGAATCAGATGAGGCTGTTCTACTCTGTCTAACAGCGTTGCTCTGAGTCAGAATCAACATGGAGGCAGTGGTTTGTCTTGGTCTCTTTAACAGGAAAGTAGGATCAGCTTTTGCTGATGTGCCTTTGAGTGAGTTCTAACTACCAACTTGTGGGTTAAAAATTAAGAACATTACCATTTCCACCGTCCAAGGTTTCATAAGAAGTGGTAGCTCTTGGTCGTGACAGGATGAGCTGTGGTTAAGTTGTTAAGTGCCAGCAAGGCAGTTCCAACTCACAGAAATCCTTTGAAAACATCACGAAGCATTGCCCAGTCCTGCACCACCCTCACAATGGCTTTCACTGTGAATCCATTGTTGTAGTTCCGGTTTCCATCCATCTCCATGAGGTTCTTCCTCTTAAAACAATTATATAATAGGATGAATTGGATTAAGATTTACAGAGCATTTTGTCAGCTTTACATTCAACAAGTCATCTACATGTTCTGTTTCATTCATTACAATCGCTTCTACGCAATGCTAAGTCATCCTATTTGGAGCAGTTGGCAATGATAGCTGGGTACCATCTTGTTCTTCTGGCCTCAAGATTGTGAAGACTGATGTTCATGTGACCCATTAGTCCACTGGATGAATTGTTTCCAAATATCTTCAATTTTCATCACTCTTCTTTTCTCTGGACAGGGAGAAATCCATACTTGCATCTTAGATGGTTGTTCATGGGTTTTTAAGACCCTAGTTACTACTCACCAAAGTAGGATGAAGAATACATCCTTATGGACCAAGTTCTGCAGATTGACCTGGGTGTCCCCTGGAACTATGGGCTTGAGTCCCTAGGCCCAGAAACTTATTTCCTCAGCTTGTTTGGGAACATCTAAGATGTTCTCAAAATGTTGCTGCTGTATGCTCCACCACATGGATATATGGGGGGGGGGGGGTGGTGGTCAATCAAATGATGCTCATGGGTCTATGAGGGGGTTCAGCGCCCAAATGATGTTCATTTTCTCATGTGAGGATGGCAATACATCTGGAGTTCATTCTACCAGGCCATCCTGTTAATCAGGCTTTCTATTTAGAAGTTTTGAAAAGATTGCATAACAGTGTGTAACCCGAAAGGCCTAATTTATGGCAGGCAGGGGACTGTTTATGTTATCATGACAATGAATCTGCTCACGTAGCCGTCTCAGTGCTCCAGTTTTTGGCAAAAAGCAGCATGCCTCTCTTACCTCACTCACCTTACTCACCTGACCTCACTCTGTGCGACTCCTTTTTGCTCCCACACATGCAGAGGGACGTGTAAGGGCAGCGATTTGGCAAAGTAGAAGAGGTGAAGGGAAAAAATGCGTGAGGTGTTCTCAGCTATCCAAACAGATGAGTTTGAAAACTGTTTCCAAGAATGGAGTCTCAGATTTGACAAACGTATTAAATGTAATGGAGAGCACTTTGAGAGTAATAAGGTTATTTTGTAAAGAAAAAAAAAATTAAATACATAACTTTGAAAAAAATCCCATTTGGGGGGTACCCCTTGTATTTGCAGCAAAGGCAAATTTCCGTATAAAATATCTTTGTCAAACTTGCATATATATATTCAATATATATATATTCATTAGTTTACTCTCACTCTCCTTCACATACTCATTCAGCTCACATGGTTGGCTGTGCATCTACTTGCAGATCACAGGGATCTCACGACTGTGTGTGTAACACAACTGCCTTTTGTTGCCTTTAACCCTTGCACTCCTTCCTGTGGCTTTCCCTGTCTCTATCATTTATTCAGCACCTTTCTCCCTGTAGACTGGCTTCCCTTCCTCCAGTGGAGCACGTCTCCATTCTCTAGGCAGTGACTTTTCCTCCCTCCCCCTCTATTTTTGTTGGCTCTCTGCTTTCCACAGCATTCTTCAGAGACTAATCCCTCCTGGTGACACATCCAAATTAAGCATGGCAGAGTCTCACCATCCTGGCTTCTAAGGAGTATCCTGTCCTTCCGGAGACATACTGGATCATGCTTCTGGCGGTCTGTGATATAGTCAATCTTTGCCAACACCACAATCCCAAGGTGTCAAGCCCTTCTTCAGATTTCCCGATTTATGATTCCACTTTCACGTGCCTTTGAGGCAACAGCAAACATCATGGCCCGGGTCAAGAACACTGTACTCCTCAAAGTGACATCTGTTGCACTGTGATGGCCTTTGTATTATGTTGGATGCTCTGGGACCCAGAGTTCAAATACCAGCAGGGTCAACGAGGGCACATGGCTTTTTGCAGAGGGTCCAGACTATAAAGAAAGGCCTTGAAACGTATTTCCAACGATTGGCCAATAACCACTTTACGCATCAAAGCAAAGCTCTGCTTGGCTCACTTACTTTGGGCCAGTCATCTGGCGATATTACTCAATAGAGAAGAACACCGTGTTTGGTGAAGGAAAGAGTTGAGGAGCTCCAGGGAGACCCTCTTTGGATGCATCAGCAGTCGCTGCCACAAGGGATTCCAACATGACCGGCAGTTATCAGGCTAGATAGGGACAAGGCCTTCCTTTGTTCTCTTGGACATCACATCCTCATAGGGTGGAATTGAATCCATCACAGTTAATAATAGAAACTTGGGTGGAGACCATCAAGAAAAGAGTAAAATCAGATGGGAGGAGTTGCAAGGGGGTTCCTTAGATTCTCCTGTGACTTGAACCCGCAACCTTATACCTTTTCCAGAGGGATGGGCCTTAGCATTGATGATTACCTAAAAAACCACTGGTAACCCCACTCTGCCTCATCATGTGAGCAAGCTTTTAACCATGCTGCCTCTCTCTGATGACAACATTCAATCCCATGACGCGGCTCACATTGGATTGAATGCTGTAATCAATGCAAGGGATACAATGGATAGAGACCTGGACTAATCACTTGGCTAACTAGGCCATTCATCAACTAGAGTCTCACAGCTCCCGTAAACCAGCAAGCATAGTCAGAAGACAGCAGAATGTCAGTGACCAAGGTCGGGGCCATCAAAAGGCAAACCACAACTCCCTGTAAGATTTCCACAAGAACCTCATTTTCTAACCTTACCTGCTCACCTCTCAGAGATTTATAGAGGTGGTTTTGTGCTTGATTGTGAAGATAAATAGTCCAATGTTTCAACAAAGCAACAGCTATTGCTTGGAGGCAAAGATATCAGGCTGCTGACTTCACAGTCTACACGGGGCTGGGGATCCTTCTGGGTGACTTCTGATCCAATGACCCTGACTCCACTTTCCATACGCATACCCATGTAGTCCAAGACTGTCTTGACATTTTTCATTAGCTGAGTCATACCAGGGGTCCACTCAGTGAGTCAGCTTAGCCTGGCCTGCTTCTGTCTCTCTAAACCAGTTTTCCACCTCCAATTCTTAGCCTGTTATGTTATCATGTTTCTTACTCTCCTTCCCTCAGTGATGGAGAAAGAACTGGGAATGCAATGAGATTACAGCCCAGAAACACACGTACGCGCGCGCGCGCGCACACACACACACACACACCCCTAGCTGCAAATATCTAATATCCAATTTCACCTGCCAGAAGCACCCAGCCTCTGTCTCTTTATTTTCCTACAAAGATCTTATTCAGTTGTAAGACTGGTTCTCTGCTGTCTCTTGTCACATGTTGATTGTATTTAAAAAAATATATGCGGTGCCTGTGTTGTCAGAAAACATGTATCAATTAGATCTGTCCTTTGCACCGATTAATATAGAATGGCAACTTCCTTACCTGCAGAGAAACAACATTGCTTTTAAGGACGTTCATTCCTGCCACAGATGTTCTCACAATTAATCACCTCCACGTGGGTGGAATCCTAGCGTTCTGATCTAAAAACCACACTGCATCTCCCTCTCCTCTTTCTTCGCTGTTCTTCCATTGAACATGCAAGATGAGTCAGTTCCATTTGTCATGTACTTCAAGCTTTTCCTGGGCGCTGTGAATTCCCGAGAGAGCCCGGGCAGCGTCGTGGTTACACAAGGTTGGCAGTTCAGAACCACCGGCTGCTTCTCAGGAGAAAGACAGGGCTTTCTACCCTGGTAAAAGTGAGTCTGCCCCGTCCACATGTTCCCAATGCGTTGGCATCAATTCGATGGGAGTGAGAGGATGAGATGATGGACTTGATCGAATTGACTTGATGGCAGTGGGCTTTTAAAATTGTGTTGGTGTCTTTCTTGCTTTAAAATACAAAGTCTCTAGCCTTCGCTCAGCAGCGCACTCTCAATAGTCAGGAAAAAAAATGGACAGAGTGTCATGTCAGCTAGGCACGTTACAGTTTATCAGACTCAGAGTCAAGGAGAGTCAAATCCTAGGCATGTTGTCCCCATATGTGTGTCAGAATCCAACCAGACTCTACGGGGTCTCAGGGGCTGATTTTTTGGTCGCAGATCACCAGGCCTTTCTTCTGAGGCACCCTCGGGTGGATTCAAATCGTCAGCCTTGTGGTGCAGCAGGCAGGTGTGTTCACCGTTGGCACCGTTCAGACATTCCTCTCCATTTTCAAAGACCGTTGCAAGCTGCCATCGCTCGGCAGCTACAGGGACCTTTGGAAGCTAGCAGAGCAAAAGCCAGGACCTGCATGCAACCATCAGAAAGAGCAGCGGGGACACTCTCAGTCAGTGTGAGCACAAGTTCACAGCGCTTTGCCTGACTCCCTCTGGCACTCCAATTAGGGGTGGGCCCTTCTCCCCTGGGATGAGATTCTTGCTTTCGCCACTTGAATTCTTCCCAAGATTGCAGTATGGAAGCGAACACCCTCACCACGCCATCCTGTGATTCTCTTTCTGGAATGTTGCTTCTAGCAAATGAGGGGTAAAATTGCCAGCGACAGCTTGATAACCACCTCCAGCCATGGTCGGCAGGGGTTACCTTCAGCAGCCAGGTGGGAAGTGGTCTCCATGGAAACCAAGAAGCAGAGTGATTTCTCAAATGCATCTCAACAGCAAGTGCTCCATGATGATGAACTTGGGGGCCTTGTAAAGGTTGGGGGGGCAGGCTGCAACCCCACCTGAGCAGAGGCGGAAGAGGGCAGGCACTTCAATGCATCCAAAAGCGCGTTTTGAGAAAGTCTTTTGTGGTCACTGATGTATGTTGCTGTCATCGTTATTCTTGCGGAGTGCCCTCCAGCCAGTACCGACTCATAAGGACTTAATGTACGGAGAAGAGAGGGACTCGCAGGATGGATATCAGTGCGTATCACAGAGTGAAACACTGACGAGTCCGGTGTCATCCTCACCCTGCTTGTCATGGTGCAGCTACGTGACAGCCACTGTGTCCATCCATCTCCCCAAGGGCCTTCTTTTCTGATTTTGCTGACTTTTTACTCTATGAAACACAGCTTCTTCCTGTCAGGACTGGTGCTTCCTGTGAACGCCTTCAAAGTGATTGAGATGAAGTCTCTTCATCCTTGCTTTGAAGAAACTTCCTGGTCTTGCTTGCGGTAAACTAACACCGAGGGAAATATGACAAGGACTATATTCCCTGACATAACAGAGGGAGTCTGGACAGCTGGTATTCCATGGTATGAAAGTCTCCTCTTTGGTTAAAGTGAGATAAATTCCAAGTACATTATTTTGCTTTCAATATTGTTCCCACAGATTCTCCCTTAACAGTCACGCTGCCTTAAAATGAGCACAAGGTTGATTTTATTTCCCTACAGAATCAGGCATCCTGCCCTGCTATCTCTTCCCCATGTGTGTCACCCGACACCCCCTTCCCCCCTTCCCCAGGGCAGGTATTCAGGTTCCTCACCTGTGAACTCAGGGACCTTACTGTAGATTCCACCCACCTTGTGACTTAAGTAACTGCTGAACATGCATGTCTTATGGCTACCCATAAATATCCCAAGATAGTAAAGACTTCCTCTGTCTCTTCTCCCACCTCCACGCCGACCACAAAGAGGGACTGAGGTGAGCAGGCTACCATAAAATGTGTCTGACTCCTTTATTTTATTTTCTCTCCTACCTTTCCTATTCTCTATGACTTTACTTTGATCTTCATATATCATTAGCCATATAATTGCGCCTACTGACCTTTTGGTTGTTAGAGTCTGGTTTCCTCTGACATACTGTACTTCTTCCAAGACAAGATTTCTTCTTTCTCCTGGCAGTCCATGGTACGCCTGATATTCTTTACCAACATCATACTGAAATGTGTCACTGTTCTCCTGCCCACCACCCCACCATCCATTTTCACTGTCTACCTTTTACATATCAATGAGGTGGCTGAAAACACCCAGGCTTGGCTCAGGCTCTCTTTAATTCTCAAAATAAAATCTTTGACATTGGGGAAAAATTTGCTTCCCTAAAGGGAATCTCTTTAAAGTATTAAAATGCATGTCTACTTTGGTTTCTTGACTGCTGCTTCCATAGGGGTTGGTTGTGCATCTAAGTAAAGTACAAGACTAGACAGCTCCAACCTTGTCTCCACTTGTCAGTGTGCTACGCCCTCTTCCCATCTACTAAGCAAGGTGGTGTCATCGTCACCCTGGAGCTTCATTCTCCTGCATAGCGTCCCACATCATGGGCTATTTCCTCAGGTTATATTTTGAATAAGTATGCCGAAAGGATACAACCCTGACACAGATCTTTCCTGATTATCAACCAAGGGACATCCCTTTGTTCTGTTCAAATGCCTGCTTCTTGGTTATGTCCAGGTTCTACGTGAGCACAGTGACACGTTCTGCTGTTGACATACCATCTTTAAAGTATATAAGAGTATTAATTCATTTTTGATATGAATTCATTAATTCATATAATATGAATTCATATTATACTCATTACTATTTGTCCTTTGTTGCCCCCTGAAGTCAGGATGGTGGCAATGCCTTGTGGGTCTCTGGGCAGTACAACTGGCAGTGCGCTTGGCTGGTAACTAGAAGGTTTGGTGGTTCAAACCCAAGAAGAGGCCCCCTCAGAAGAAAGGTCTGGTAGTGTGTTTTGGAAAAGGGGTGGTTGTTAGGTGGCACTGACTGAGTTCCAACTTATCACGACCTCGTGCTCAGCAGACGGACACACTCACTACCTGGTTCTGCACCAGCCTCATAATTGTCGTCATGTGTGACCCATTGTTGCAGCCACTGTGTCAATCCATATCCTTGATGGGCTTCATCTTTTTCCCTGACCTTTTCCAGGGATGAGTCCCTCCTATCAACATGCCCAAAGTACAGGAGGAAAAGTCTCCCACCTTCATTTCCAAGGACCATTCTGGCTGAACTTCTTCCAAGACAGGCCTCTTTGTTCTTCTTGCCAATCCTGAAACACTCTCTGGAGCCAATGTCTAAGTGTGGTCCCTGTGAATCAGAGTCGACTCCACTGTAGCTGGTTTGGTTGGTGATTTTGAAGGATATGTTACAATGAGGATTATTGAAAATACTCTATACCCCAGGTTTCCTGTGGAGAATCCCAGATGGGGCTTATTTCATCATGCATATAACTTAGTGTCGAATGGAATTAGCGGGTTTCAGGATATTACACATGAATCAGTCAGTGGGCCCACCAAACTTCCTGGTGAAGTCATGTCTGTTTTTGCCAGGTTCCCCTCATCAGCCAGGAAATGAAGGCACTCTATTTCTCCTGCCAAGAACCTGGAAAAAAGGAAAATATCTGGCTAATCACTTATTTAACCTTCTCCAAGTGCCAGCACTTTGCTCTACAAACATGGAACTCTTAGCAGACTCTGGTGAATGAGGGAGGAGCTCTCAGTTATCGTCTGACTCTGAGAGTCTGCGAATTATTACTTCATGCTGAAAACAACAGTTCTCACGTAATTGGCGAGATGTTTCTAGTAGAAGTCCAGTGCCCTGGCAGGAGGTCAGTACCAAATAAGACAGAGACAAGTCAGGGTGAAATGAATACAATGAATAATTCTATTATAAAAAATAATGAATGCTGTGGGTACAGTGAGTGGAGCATTGGGCTAAGCAGAAGGTTGGCAGTTCAAATTCGTCGCTCTCTCTGCAGGGGAAAGATGAGGTTAGCCTTGTCCCATATAAAGAGATACAATCGTGGCAACCCTGAGGAGCAGTAGTACTCTGTCCTACTGGGTTCCTGTGAGTGGGAATCAGTTGGTTGCCATCGGGTCTCTACCACTCCTTGAAGGGTTTTCTATGAGCTTGTGTTTAACACCAAGCAGATAATTTCTTTCCTGCCTGCTTTCAGAGTCTTCGCCATAACCCATGAGTTGCCATGGTTCTGAGAAGACATCATCATTTCCATGATTAGTGGCTTATGGAC
Organism: Nesogale talazaci; assembly: GCA_004026705.1. Classification (NCBI taxonomy): domain Eukaryota; kingdom Metazoa; phylum Chordata; class Mammalia; order Afrosoricida; family Tenrecidae; genus Nesogale; species Nesogale talazaci. Next base: position 71,871 of record PVJH01005488.1, read on the forward strand.
AAGCTCTTCATTGCTGTGTGACAAAGCATCCCAAAGCTCAACGACTTAAAACGACAACAATGTATTATTTCTCACAAGTCTGTGGAATAGCTAGAAGTTTCTTCCGTCTCATGGACAGTGATGGAAGTCACGCCTGAGCTTACAATCAACTGGGAGCTGAATCAGGGATGCACCATCCCCAGTGTTTTCCCCTCCCAGTCTTGGAGCTCATGTGGGGTGGCAGGAAGGACTGGTAGCTGGCTGGTCCTCATTTTCCATCAGGGTGTTTGGGTTCTTATAGGGTGGCCCAGAGCTGCAAGAGAACAAAAAGCCAAGTGACCAGAACTCTGGAGAAGTCAGCCCCAGAACTGGCACATTATTGTCTCCACTGCATTCTGCATGGCCCTCCTGGATTCCAGGGCAGAAGAGATAGACTTTGTCTATTGATGAGAAGAGTCTACTATAGCCAACCCTATGGCTACCATGATGTGCCTTTCATTTGCAAATTTCACCCCCATTTTTTTTAACTTGGATTGTGCTCTCTATCATTGAGAGAAAGAATAACTCTGGTCAATCAGAGAGGCAATGTTGAGGTCTTGGATTCAGGGCTCCATTTCTCCTGTAGGCTGAATTGGAAAGAAGAAATACCTGCTTTAGAATATATTACCAGGCAATTTCTCCAACTTTGTTTTGTGATTATTCATACCATTGAGCTTCTCCTTCCCCATGCCCAACAGAACTGACCATGAAGGAGGGAGACAGAATTAAAAGATGGCATTGGAACTACACAGGAAACCAACTGACCAAGTTCTGTATTTATGGAACAGCTGGCAAAGAAAGTGAAGAGAGTGTCAGATGGTGTCCGATGGGGTGGAGATGCATCATTTGTCATTAAAAGTCTTTGGTTTTCCATTCATTTTTCATTCACTCATGTAACACTTGCATTTCAAAACATGTTGGTCTGGGGATCAAGGGTGGTCCAGTGGCTGAATTCTTGCCTCCAATGCAGGAGACCTGGGTTCAATCTTGACCAAGGCACCTCAAAGCACCCCACCACCAAACTGTCTTTGGAGAGTATATGTCACTATGATGCCAAACAGAGCTTTCAAATTTAGGATGAAGAAAGGCTTGGAGATCTAGTGAGAATCAGTTGATGAAAACCTGTGGGCCACAATGGTCTGACCTGCAACCCACTGTGGGAATGGGGTAGCACCAGACAGCACCCCCCCCCCCCACCTACCAGCCCCATTCTACTGTGCATGGAAGCACCATGAGTTGGCAGCCAAGACATCCTGGAGACTGCCCTTCAAGATGGTCATTAGCCAGGTAAACAGGCAGTTGGTAAACACATTAGCAGGGAGCAAGCACAGAGACGGCAGTTGCATCCGTGGCAGCTGAATGACCACACCTGACAGAAGAGGCTGTCCAGGCATCAGGGGAAGGCAGACACAGGGAGCTCTGGAAGGACAGGGTCTGCCTCCCGCTGCGTGGGGTTAGAATGCAGCAGGGATGATGACCCGAGTTGGGACGTGAGACGGTGGAGAGGTTGGAAGTACCATAGAACACTTTGAATGGGATTAAAATAAAACCACTGCCATTGAGTCAGTTCTGACACAGCACCCCTATAGGACAAGGTAGACCCACCCCATGAGTTTCTGTGACTGTGATTCTTTCCTGCAGAAGATTGTGTCATCTTTCTCCAGAGGAGCAGCTGATGGCTCCAAACTCCAAACATTACCAGGACACCACTAGCGCTCTTTTAAAATGGGACAAAGAAGCCACCCAAACTCTAAAGACTCATGTCCCAAATCAAGTCGATTCTGACTCACAGCGACCTTATAGGACAATCTTAAAGAACTACGCCTGTGGGCTTGAGAATGCCAATCTTCCGAAGAGTAGAAAACCCCAACTCTCTCTTCCTGGAGGCAGAAAGACTGCTGGGTTCAAATTTCCGACCTTGCAGTTAGCAGCTCACACTTTGGTTGGTCTAAGACACCATCAGCATTCCTTAAAGAGACCATGAGGAAGGTCAATAGCTTCAGAGAGAAGAAGAGAGGAACGACACAGCAGTGCTCTGTGGAAAGTTCACCCTGTAGAAGAATTTTGAGTTCCCAAATTACAGGGCAAGATCATTTCCACATTGCCCCCCCCCTTTGATACCCTTAGGGCCCTGGGGAGAGAAAGGGATTGAAACTTTGCAGGCATCCCTTAGAAGGAAAGACTTGGCCATCTGCTCCATGAAGACTTTAGACACCAAACTCTCAGAGAGCATTTTTCTTCTGTGACACATGGATCACTCTGCATAGGAACGGACTTGATAGTCATGGGAATTTTGTTTTGTTTTCTTCATACGTAGTTAATGAATACAAGTATGAGCCTTCTCGCCATAGTTCTTGATAGTGTGGATTATAATTCTGGACTCTATGCCTGTACCTATCCCCTCATCATGAATGGGGCCTGCTGCTCTACTGTTGGACGGGATTGTGGGGAGGTTTCCTTGAATGGATTCTGGCTAATGGGAACTCCCTGTGCAGCAGAGCAAAGCACCACCCCACCTGACACCATCTTCACAGTTGGTAATAGGTTGAGCTCACCGTTGCAGCCACTGTCCATCCATCTTTTCCCATGGTCCCTCTACTCCTCCAAGCAGTATGTCCTTCTCTAGGGACTGGTCTCTCCTGATCACGTGCCCAAACTAGATGAGATGAAGTCTTGGCATCCTTGCCTCTCAGGAGTATTCTGCCTGTTCTTCTTCAGGAGACAGATTTGTTTCTTCATTGGTAGTTTGTGGTGCTTTCCTTTCCATTTTCCTTGCTACCACCATCATTCTAGTGCCTGCATTCTCCTTCGGTCTTTCTTATTCAAAGTCCAACCTTCACTTGCATAGGAAGCTATCAAAAATACCATGGCTTGGGTCAGACCCATTTTAGTCCTCAACGTGACACCCTTGTTCTTCTTCTTCAACCCTTGAAAGAGCCCTAGGTGACACAGATTTACTCAACACAATGTGTTGTTCGATCTCTGCTTACATAAGTACTGATTGTGCAGCCTAGCAGGATGAAATTCTTGGCAATGTCCATCTCTTCCCTATTTATAATAATGGACAAGATTAAGGTGGAATTAAGTCCTGGCCTTAGTAGAAGGGGCGAACCAAACTACCTCCTGTTTCCTTGGAGGTATAATCTGCTGAAAAACAAAAGCCGCTTCTCCATCAAGGTTTTTCTTCTGTGTTTAAGGGTCTTTTTGAACACAGAAACAGGGTGCAGGACCATTGGAAGTGGAGCATGTTCTGGATCTCTGAAGCATGAGGGACCCAGACCAAGGCGGCACAAGAAAGAGCTTTCTGTACAAGAACAATTGAATATTGAGAAATCATCCCTGCCCAGTCCAGATCAAGTCCATAAGTCCAATACTGATCCATAGAGCCGATACCAATCTATACATTCTTCTACAGACTCACACAACACATGCAATGATGCTGAATGCAGGAAGATCACAGGCCGGGGGGGGGGGGAAGGTCTTGTGGATCCAGTGGTGGTGGAAGCATCTCAGTGCTGTCGTGGGTCTCCGCGTGGCTCCTCCAGCTCCAGGGCTCCAGTGTAGCTCCATGTATCTTGTCATCAGGAATATCAAGCAGAGAGTCTATCTGGTTTCCAGTGAGCTATCTATTTCCTTCGTGCCTCCAAATGAGTCCCTATAGCTGCCATCTGAATGACAGGCTGCACTCCACCCTTTTGCAAGCTAACAAGGGATTATGTAACCGCCACAGAGGTCTTGACTTGTCCTAACCTGTTAACACCCCTAGGGGATCCCCTTCCTTTTGAGTATTCTGTGTGAGATCCTGGGCGACCACTGCAATGAATTCTAGGCCCAGCATGGATGTTGAGTGGCTTTGCAGGAACGGGTGTGTGTGTCTGTGTCAGAATAGGTAATGAGGGATGGAGGTTGGGAGGCATGTCTGACTCTTACTTGAAGGTAAGAGGCTCAGATATGGCCCCTGCACACCGTTTTGACATTGGTGGATGGTAACCAAACCTGAGGATGGTTTAACCTGGACCCCACCGATGATCTGAGGGCAACAACTCAGCGCAAAGACAAGTGCTGATCAAACCAGGTCATCAAAAAAACAGACCCCCTGTGTTAGGCAGGGTAGACTACAGAAGCAAATTTGTATGTATATAAGAGAGAGCTTTATACAAAGGGTAATTGTCCATTAAGAAAACATCCCAACCCAGTCCAGTTCAAAGGCATAGGTCCAAGATTAGCCGAATCAATGAAGTCCTTTCTAACTCACAGAACACATGCAAGATGCCAAATGCAAAACCACCACAAGTCAGTGGGTAGAAAGTCTTTGGATCCAGTGGGGTGGTGTCAGCATCTCAGTGCTGGCAGGGTCTCCACATGGCTCCCTAGGCCCAAGTATCTGGCTGCATCAGGGGGGTCCATGTGGCTTCTCCTCAGAAATGTCTGGCAGGGATGAGACTTGTCAGTTGAATGTCTTCAAGGGACTGAACTGAGAGAAGGAGGTGTCCTCTGCCTCCAAGGAGGAAAATACTGGATTTCCCAGAATTCTCAGAGGAGAAGGCCATGCCCACACAGAGGCCTCATTGACTAGCTCCAGATTGACAGGCTAGACTCCACCCCTACACTCTTAATCCTCAAATTGACACCAGATTAGGTGCCTGTCATACCTCCTAAAGGTCGCAAAAGTGACTTCATCTATTCATTCCATTTGAGTCATGCTTTCTCTTCCCCGCCTTGGAATTTGCTTTCAAAGCGTCTCCATAGGCTCCTGGACAGTTGCCAGGAGGCAGTGGAAACAGACATGGTGAGCATGCTCCACGCATCCTGAATATAGACTCTCTGAAAACCTCGCTCATTTTCAGAACCTGCGGCCGTTCACCCAAACAAACGGGAACCACCGTTTCACCGGAAGTCGGCTACCGTTCAACAACAACAGCAAAGCCACAGTGGAGACTCCCGAGCCAAGCCCCCCAGCCCCCCGTAAACCTGAGCAGGATGACTTCCTCCAGATCCGCCTCCCGCTTCCAAAGACAGGTTACCCGCCTCACCTCCGCTGCGGAGGCATCCACCCCATGGCTGGAGGCCAGCTGAGCCATCCTCTTGGCAAAGCAATCAAGCCGCCTCGCTAAGAAAACAGAGGCAGGGAGAGGGCTCGGCGCCATGGAATAAATGAGGATGAACGTCCCATTTTTATCTCCGTGGCAGTCAGCCGGCTCCATTCTTTGCATGCTATTTTCATTTGTTAACAACAGTTTGCGAGCTGAATAGGAGGAGAGTGGAGCCATGATTTAATGGAATGAGGTGGGGGGGGGGGAGGAGGGGGAGAGAGAGAAATGCTCACTGACGATTAATCTAAGCCCAGTGAAATCCAGTTGGGTTTCCTGCAACCAGCTGCACCGAGGGATTGCCATCGGTAAGAATACGGTGGAGAGAAGAGGAGGCGAGCACAGGTGGAGGGACCACCATATTCTTACCCCTGGCAAGCCCCAGGCGCAGCTGGTTGCAGCAGATTCAACCGGGCTTCACTGGGTTTGGATTAAATGTCAGTGAATGTTTCTCTCCCCCCTTCCCTAGCCCCCGGGCCCCCATGCCTTCTCTCCTGTTTCTCTGGCTGGAGGACCCCCCTTCCCCCATGGCACCGGTTGTTATGCAGCCGGTGACTAACCTCAAGGTCGGTGGTTCAGGCTCCGAAGCTGCTCTCTGGGAGAAAAATGGAACAATCTGCTCCCCTAAAGACACACAGGTTCAGACACGCTTTGGAACAGTTCTGCTGTGTCCTACAGGGTCATTTTAAGTAAGCATCGGTTCGATGGCAGTGGGTTTGCTTTTTTTTAAATGGCAACCCATCGTTATCCAAAGAAGACCTGTGGTAGTCACCTAATCTGGTGTCACTTGGAGGAGTAAGAGTGTAGGGGTGGAGTCTAGTCTGTCAATCTGGAGATAGTCAATGAGACCTCTGTGTGGGCATGGCCTTCTCCTGAGAATTTCGGAAAATTCAGTATTTCTTCTTGGGGATAGGAGACACGATCCCTCTCAGTTCACTCCCTGTGACACATCCCTAAGGAGAAGACACATGGAACTACCCTAGTGGCCTGAACTGGACAAGCCACAAGGATTCAACCTGACCTCTGAAGCTGGAGAAGTCACAGACCCCTGTCAGCACCGAGATGCTTCTGCCACCACTGACTTGCACCCGCTGGCCTGTGATCTTTCTGCATTCAGCATTGTGGCATGTGTTGTGCGAGTCCGTAGAATAACTAATAGCTTGGTATCAGATCCATGTGCTAATATCAGACTTATGGATTTGATCTGGACTGGGCTGGAATGTTTTCTCACCGTTCACTCGCTCTTGTACATTAACCTCTCCCTTATATGCACATGCTTGTTTATGAATTTTGTTTCTCTAGTCTATGTGGGCTAACACAAAGATGAAATGAAGTTCTAGATTTATAGCGTGTGGACTGTTTAAGCTAGAGAAACAGGAGAATTCTCATGTTTTTAAATCAAACCAAGACAAGACAAAAAAAACAAACAAACAAACAAACCTCAATGGCAATTGTGACTCATAGCAGACCTTTTTTATGGTTTCTGATGCTGTAACTCTTTACGAGAAGAGAGATTCTCTAATTTTTCTCCCAAGGAGCTGCTGATGGATATGAACCACTGACCCTTGTCTCGATATAGTGAAATGTTTTACTTAAGGGTAGAAGCTTCTGCTTTCTGGAAAACAGAGTCTTGGTAGTGCTGTGGGTTAAGTTGATGGCAACAGGGTCAGGGTCCAACCCCACCAGTCAATCTAGGGAAGAAAGATGAGGCTGTACATCCCCATAAAATTTCACAGGCTTGAAGACTGACTCCATGGAGCAATTCTGCTCGGCTGTTGTAATGGTCTTGGTGCTGGTGCGTGTTTGGGGCAGGTTGTAAACCTTTGTTGAAGATGTTGCCATTTGCTTGCCTCTCCCATCATAGCTGGAGCCCAGGTGGCGCAGTGATTACCCGTTGGGCTGCTTACTGCAAGGTCAGCAGTGCAAAACCACCAGCTTTCTCACTGGAGGAAGATGGAGCGTTCTACTTCCACGAAGAGTTACGGTCTCTGAAATTCACAGGGCCAGTTCTACCCTTCCCTAGAGGGTCACTATAAACTGGCATTGACTTGATCGTAGTGAGTTTTGGAGTTATTTTTTCTCTAGCTGTCTGCCAAGTTGGGGTCTCATAGCCAGATGGAAGTCTTGCAATGTGTAGGGATGAGGTGCGACTTCTCATTCATTCCTCCTGGGTCAGTGTCCCCCTAACACCCAGCCCCCTCCTCTCCCTGTTGGAGGACTGCAGAGACCATGACTGTATGATGGGCTGGGTGCCAAGCCCCAGAGCCCCTTAGAAAATGGCCGGTTTCAATGGACAGATTTTGTCCATTAAAACCTATTACTCATTCCCTCCCCGAGCCCAGCTGGTTCCATTATAGAAAATTGGAGTGAAATGATGTCAGGTTTCTGCCATAAAAATGAATAGAAATCTCGCTTTTCATTATTTTAAATTGCAGATGGCTGCACTGATACGTATTTATTTTTGCAGTTTCTCTCTGGCCCTGGTGGAGGGTCTGACCCTTAAATAATGAATCAACACAAAGACACATGTTGGCACTTGAGCTTGGCCTGTGTCACCCTGGCTTCTCCTTCCCATTGGTGGCAAATGCAAAAATGCAGCCCTCTTAAATGGGCTTAGAGTCTGCCCTCTTTCCAGCTGTCACTCAATCTTAGAACAAACAAACAGGCAATGGAAACGAAAGAAGAGGCTTTATCCAGAGATCCCAGTGGTGCCGACTTGCCGCCAGGCTGCGAGGCAGGCCAGTGGTGGATCTAGAATTAATGAAGAAGGAGGTGGAGGTGGAGGGGGAGGAGGAGGAGGAGGAGCAGCAGCAGGACGAGAGGAAAGAAGAGGAGGAGAGAAAATAGAAGAAGGGGGGGGAGATGAGGAGGAGACATAATACAACAGCAACTACTTAGCATAATTGTTGCTTCTTGTTCTGCAGTTCTCACTGTTCTGCAGTTACTTTATAACTCACAGAGACCCTATCAGATGCAGTAGAAAACACCCCTGTGAGTTTCCAAGACTCTGATTGCTTACAGGAATAGAAGCCTCCTCTTCCTGTCTTAGAGCAACTGCTGGTTTTGAACTGCTCCCCTTGTGTTTAGCAGCCCAACATGTAACCAGTACACCACCAAGGCTCCTTTATTAAATTCATTTAGAAATGTCATGTGTGCTTTTCCTGCCTTAAGAATGTTGGCATCATCCAGCTGGCAAACTCTATTTTTCAGAGATCAGGTTTTTGAAAGAGGGTTCTAGAATTCTCAAGAGTTGATAACAAAGGGCGGAGCAACAATGACAATACTAGTCATAAGGATGGATTAATTTGAAAGCCTACGACTGTTCAAAAAAAGGCTTTTATATCTTACTGCTGAAGTGCTTAAGTAGCTACTGAAAAAGATAGAGATACTAGAGAGATGAGCAGCCATTGAAGGATTGAAGGACTATAGAGATTTCTCACACCCCAGGGTGTACTTGGCTTCCAGGATCACGTCCAACTCTCGTGGTCTTTACTGAAAATGGCAAGAAGCAAACGAATAAAAATCCAGTGTCACTGAGTCCATTCAGACTCACAGTAACCTCATGGGATAGAGGAGAATTGCTCTCTAGCGTGTCTGAGGCTATCAGTCTATATGGAAGTAGGCAACCTCATCATCTTCCCTTGGAGTGACTGGCAGGTGGGTTTGAACTACTGACCTTGTGGGTTAGGCCAGGTTGACTGGAGAAACAAATCTAGAGAGATTCATAGCTATATGATTCACATACACATATGGAACAGCTCTACATGGAAGAGTAATTATATATTAAGTAAACACCCCAGGCCAGTGCAGATCAAGTTCATAAATTCTTCAGACTCACAGTCACATGCAGTGATGCAAAACGCAGGAAGAGCATAGGCCAGTGGCCACAAAACCTTGTGGATCCAGTGGTGGTAGAAGCAACTCCAGGGCTTTCATAGGGCTCCATGTGGCTCCTCCGGCTCTCTGAATGACTACTCAACAGGAGGGTGAAGCAGAGAAAGAGTGTAGCCCGCTTTCAGGGAGAAAGAGAGGAATCATCATGAGAAGGTCATGCTCACAAAGAGGCATCGTCCGACTGTGTGTCTTGATTGACAGTCTAGAGATTGGCAGTTTCAATGAACTCACTTGGTGGCCCTGCAGGAGGAAGACCTGACAACTTGCTTCTGCAAAAACTAAAAACAACAACAACAACAACAACAATAAAAAGCTCCAACAGACCTACTCGTACCGACCCTTTAGAATAGAATTGAGCTGCCCCTGTGGGTTTCCAAGACTGTAACTCTTCCTGGGAGTAGAAAACTCCGTCTTCTCCCGAGGAGCAACTGGTGATTTTGAACTGCTGGCCTTGTAATGAGCAACCCAATATGTAACCGCTCCAATCACCAAGGCAGTTCAATGGTAGAATGCTTGCCTGCCCCTGGGGAGGCCCAGGTTTGAATCCTGACCCAGGTGGTCTGCTATCTATAATGATCACATTCTAGAAAACCCCCATGGAGTCATTCTACTGTGTCCCTCGGGCTCTCTAGGAGTGAAAATTGACTTGAAGACACCCAACTACAACAGAGAGGATTATGTGTCTGATCGGTCCCCAGGGAAGGATGAGAGGAAGCGAAGAGGAAGATACGGCAATGCTCAGAGCACACTGCTCCTCTGTGAAGGGTGACGGGACATTTTGAGAATGGTTCCTGGTGTTGCTTCTGTACCATCATGAACTAAATCTGGACCAAAGCCACTGCCACCGAGTCGATTCAGGCTCATGGCAACCCCTGGCAGGGTTTCTCAGACCATGTCTTCACCAGTCCAGACAGCCTCATCTGCATCTCTCAAAGAGACTGGTGAGTTTGAGCTGCCAATTTGCAGTCCGCAGCCCGACACCTAGCCCACAGTGCCACCAGGTTTCCTTATCTGTATGTTTAGTTACTGCAGTTAAAAAAAGTGTTAGACTCTTTCATACCCTAACAACAAAGAATTACTTGCAAAATGGAGCATGAGACGCAATGCATAGGAAACATCCTCCCTCTGGTCCTGTTCTTCTACATAAATCAAGACTCACCTTTCTCACCAATAACCCCAAACACACAGATACTGGCCTCTCCCTGAACTGGCCCCGCCCAACCTTGTGGCCAGAGGTTAAGATCCTTTCAAGAGACCAGTGTGAGATGATGCTCTTTCCACTGACAAACTTTAATGTGTGAACTAGATGGCAAAATTTTTTCCCTTCTCCAAATCAAAGTGCATTTTTATCCCAGAATTCTCCTAGAAATGTGCTGAGAAATCCCAACTGTGTCATTATTGGACTCCCTATTCTTCAATCAATGGCTGGGTGAGAGAGCGAGTCCTCAGTCGTGGTTACACGCTGGGCTGCTAATTTGAAATCGCCAGTTGTTCCTGAGGACAAAACCTGCGCTTTCTACTCCCATAAAGAAGTATAGTGTCAGACTCTCATAGGAGCAATTTTATCCTGTCCTGTAGGGTCGCTGTGAGTTGATAGTGACCCAACGGCTGAGCATTGAGTTTTTGTTTTGAAGAGAGAGTCAGGGTCTTCTAAACCTAGAACATCTGGAATGTCCTCAAGAATTTAGACCTACACTGGCCCCATTCTTATGGACATTTTCTAACATTCATTGGTCCTTGAATGAAGGCAGGTCCCTGCCCACAGGTCACCCTAGAGATAAGGTCTTCACTAAGGTTGGGCATCTCCATGCTGAGGTCCCACACCCTAGGGATAACTTACACTCATTCATGTCTGAGATCCACCATGCTCTCAGGAAGCAGGGGAGCAGATCCCATTCCAGCCTTGGAGAAGCTCCTCCTCCCTCAAGCTAGCCACCTGTTGCTTTCTTCCCAAGCCTTTACTTCTCATCTTCCTATCCCTTCTTGGACAGTCACCTGCCTGCAGTCTCTAGGTCCCTAGTCTAGGAACATACCTTTTCTGCCTCACACCTCATTGGAAGAAGGGCCCGAAACCTGCCAGCTTCGGAGACTTACTCAAGTCTTTCTAAAATCTGGATTCACCTTCTGACTCTGCCACTTGCCAGCGCTAGCTCTTTGAAAAGCTAATTAAGCTCTGTGTGTCTTCGTCTTTGTCAGAGAGAAATAATGACAGGACAAAACCACAAGGTTACTATGAAGATTACATTAGAAAATGTGTGTAAATGGCTTATCTCCGTGGACACAATAGGCACTCTTAAAATACTACCAATCAAGAGAGAATTGTAGCACATCCACGCATTAGGTCTGGTATTTCAGATCTCAATTAAAAGCGTTTCTGTGGATCAAAGGTATTTCTGAAGCCAATTGGTGATCAGCATCACCCGGGTGACACTAGCAAGACCCAGGCTTCCCAGAGTGAAGCAATGGCTGGCTCATCCTCCTGATTGTCTCTCTACGTTGAGCCCAGGCGGGGGAACTACTTAGAGTAGATCGATGGCTCAATCTGTGGCCCAGACACGAGCCTGGCTCTTTCTGTTCAATTACACTGTGCTCACGGGCTCAGGAACCTGCATGTCCAAACCGCCCCTCCATCTCAGCTCCAAAGAGATCCTCCCAGCACATCTTGAGAATTGTTTTCCAAGAATGCCGATTCGAGGTATCTGGCTACGTAGCACAAGGGCTTTGGAAAGCAGTGGGGGTGTTCTGGTGGTGTGGCAGGTTTGATGTGGGTTGAGAAACACAGGATGGGGAGTTCGATCCCTCCCGCTGTACGGTGGGAGAAAGATGAGGCTCTTTGCCCCCTTCCATCGTGACAGCCTCGGAAACCCACAGGGACAGCTCTCTTCTGCCCTCCAAGGCTGCTGTGAGGCCACATGGACTCAGTGGAACAGTTAAGTTTGTTTTGTTTTTTGTAGAGCTGTGCAGTTTTATTATTGTACACCTTAAAACATTTAAGTTATTTATTTTATGCATGTACCCAAAAATGAATTTCACAAGGATACATGGAGTGAAGTATTTTTAGACTACTGATGCTTTTACACTTTTATAGATGTGTGGGTTTCTTCATCTATGTTAAATGACTCAATTTCTTTTCTAAACATTCTTTTTTAAAATTAAAAAAAATTTTTAAGCATTCTTTTTTTCTTAAGTTTTATCTTATGAATTAGGTGAACATTTACAAAGTAGATCATCATTTTACATTCAACAATTTGAACACATTCTGACTCAACTCATCCATTACAATCACCTCAGTGTACCATGGTTCACTCCAACTTTCCCCTGCCTTTCCTGGGGCCATCCCTCCTTCCTTCCTTCCTTGTTTCCCTCTTACCTTTGCCTCCCCCCTTTAAGGCTACAATCCAGACATCGTACAATTCAATAGTTCAGTTATACCAAGGAGTGTGGTACAATCATGACCATGATCAGTTTTAGCACATTTTCTTCCTTCTTGTAGCTTAAAAGAATCATGTTGATAACAAGAAGAAGAGCAACGATGATGACCCAGGAGGAAAGACAACAATACACCCTTCCTTTTAAAAGCAACACTCCATCCCCATTATGAAGCTAGTGAAGACTCAGAGCATAGGCTACTGAGGGTTCAGGGAGACTACAAAGAGGGTTCCTGAAACAGCTGGGAATGAGGAGCAGGCATGAAGCTAATCACCCATAAGCACAAGAAAGTCTGCTCCGGCAGGTTATGAGCCAGCATGAAAGTAGATTCGTTATTACAGTAAACAAGCTCAAGTTGTAGCGGCAATGAACGAGGCCAAGGACATAATAGCATGAGGAGGATGGTGGTTTTTTTTTTCCTTCCAGTTTCTATATAGTTACTGAGATAATGGTCCATTTTGTGTTTTGCTAATGAGACCGTATCATTCCATGCCAATAGTGCTTGCAAGGTCTGTTCATGGTATATGATTACCACCTGCTTTATTGTAATTGAAAACCACAAACTAAACGAAGTTGGATGCTCCAAGTTTTCAGCAGGGCCTTTTGGGTCAGCAATGGGGGGTGGCAGAGGCTGAAGCACTAACTGGCATCGTTAGGAAAATGTGCACTCGCAGAGAGGCCCATAACGGAAACATCTTTTCCTCAAAACTAGTCTGCAAAAGAAATAAGCCTTTGAAGTGGGGAGCTTTCTCTTCCATGTGAGTGCAAAGAATCATATGTCAAGTATCAAGGAAGAAGCGGCTACATTCCAAATAGGGTGGCATGGTGGGGTATCCATGGGGCTTCTAGCAGAAAGATCGATAGTTCAAAACCACCATGGGTGAAAGAAAAGGCTTCTCCTTCTGCAAAGACTGACAGCCTTGGGAACTCACAGGGGGGCAGTTCTACTCTGGCCCTGGGAGTCACTGTGAGTAGGCATTGATCTTATGGCTGTGATTTATTTCTCTTTGCAGTGACAGGCTCTCAACAGGTGCCTCTGGGTGCTGAAAATGGGTAAGCACGTAAACATCAACCAAAAGGTTAATGGTTCAAACTGCCCCGGAGGTGGCTCCAAAGTAAGACGCGGTGACTTACATCTGAGAGATGACAGCCTTCCACCCCCCGTGGAGCAGGTCTGCTGGGCAAACATCAACTTGGCCTGGATTGGCATGGACGCATGGGCCGCTCACAGCCACAAGACAAAATTCAAACCCTCTGCCACTGAGTTGATGCCAACACACGGCGACCCTCTAGTTTTTTTATGTGTTTGTTTTTAAAATGCCAAAGTTTTGCAGAGAGCTGCAGATACTTTAATCTCCCCCAAGATGGGGAAAGTCCTTCTCAACCACTCCCCAAGTATTTGAGTTTCTGTTGAAACTATAAACCGAGTGCCTTACAACAGATGTTCTGGAGGCCCGAAGTCTGAAATTAAGGTATCAATAGAATCAAGCCCTAGAGGAACATAAAACCCACAGGAAGCCCCTGTGGTTTCAAAGACTGTCCCTCGTTATGGAAGTAGGAAGCCTCCTCTTTCTCCCAACTGCAACCCCCGGTCAAAGCATAAAGAACTGAAGCGGATGAAAAATGAGGCCCGAATCGAAAGTACAGAGTAGGCTTCAAAGCAGATGGAAGGACAAAATCCCATTGCTCTTGAATGGACTCTGACACATATGGATCACAGGTGACCATAGAACTGCTCCACGGGGTTGACAAGGCATCTTTCAGAGAACAGACCGCCACACCTTTTTCCTTGGAGTCGCTGGTGGTTTCAGCCTCAGACCTTTGGGTGAGCAGTCCATGGCTGAACTCAACCACTGTGCCGCCAGGACTCAGTGCTTCATATAGGGCTGGAAAAAAATCATCTCCACTATGCAGGACAAAATCTAGAAAGTGGTAGCAATAATAATAATAATAATAATAATAATAATAATAATAATAATAAATGTGCACAAAATGTATTCAGTATTACATAAGTTCCCAAAGGCTGTGTCCTGGTGGTGGGAGGAAGTCTGCAGCCTTGAAACCTCACGGTGGCAGTTCTACTCCGTCCTGTTTAGTTAGGGCTCAAAACAGACTCACTGGCAGTGAGCTTTGTTTGGGGTTCTTTTGATAATGACCATCGAAGTTGATTTTAAAGATCTCATCTAGTTATAAAAAAAGACTTCCTTCTCCCCGCAAGAAGTCACCACTCCCCCGAACAACAAAAAAACCCACCCCAAGTTCACTGCCATTAGTCATGGCCACCCACTGTGGGTTTCTGAGACTGTTTACTGGAGTATAAAGTTCAGTCTTTCTCCCTGAGAGCTGCTGGTGGACCCAAACTGCTGACACCTCCCAAAATAAGGCAGTTCTACCAAAATTTTGTCCTGAAAACAAATACAAAAGAGAAAACCCAGTACTTATGAAAGAGCTAAAGAATAGAAATCAAAGGGACAAAAAAAGCCAAGGGCAATCTCTGAGGAAATCTCTGGTTTTTAAATGTAAAACCAGAAACCCATCTCACTGTCAGCACCATCGATTCCGACACATAGAAAATATATACACTCCTGTGAGATTCAAAAAGAGCAACCATAGGATTTCCAGAGGAGCTACCATCAAGTTGGTTCCAGAGTTTTCTTCCTTCTCAATCAATAGTCCAGTATTGAGTTGGCATCACATGTCAAAGTGTGGTGAGATCATTCTTAGACCTGCAAGGTCTCTGATGATATGTTGGCTGAATGCCTTTTGAAAGTCAAAGCCCAAACAGAACCCTGGATAGTAATTTGCACAGTGTAGAGGAACAGGAGACAATTGCTGAAACCTATTTATTGCTCAGATGATTGAAAATACTAAGCAAGAATGAAATAAGAATGGTTGCAGATGACCTAAGAATTCCCAAATCCTCCAGTCAATTCTTCCTCAATATTCAAGTAGAAGAGCCATCCATCCATCCATCCCACAAGACTCCCAATGATGACTTGTGTCTTCTCTGCTCTTGCTTTTCTTTGGTACCTCCAACTCTCAGGTCCTGGAAAAAGCTAGATACCTTCATATCCCCAAATAAGGATAAAGTCCTTCTCAATCAATTCCCAAGTATATGAGCTTCTTAAGATACTGCAAACTAAGTGGCTTACAACAGATATTTTCGAGGCCAAAAGTCTGAAATCAAGGAATCAGTAGACTCAAGTCCTAGAAGAAGAACTAGCCTTGCCTTTTCCTAGCTCCTTGTGGTTCATGGAAAATCTTGGTGTCTGTCTATTAATTTGCAGATGCATCTACAAGTAATCTCTGCTTTTGTTGTTACCAGTTCATGCTCCATCTGTGCCTGTCTTTTCCTTTCATAAGGACACCATTAAGATCTTATTTCCAGGCACTTTGTATTCCCAGGTACTGGGAGTTAGTGTGCCAACATATTTTGAGAAGGATCCAGTTCAAGACCTAACACCAGTAACCACACACAGAGTCCCAAAATGAAATCCTGATTACCAAGGATATTGTCTGTTCCATTCAGTATGGAAAAGGCCATCAAGCTTCACAAAGCCGAGGGGCAGAGAAAATGGGAAGTACCTCAAGGAGATGGGTGGACACAGTGGGTTCAAGCTTAACAACCATTGGGAGGCTGGCTGGTGCAGGACCAGCCAGTGTTGGCTTCTATCGTACACAGGGGGGTTATGAGTCAGAACCAACCTGGCAGTCTCTAACAGCAGCAGCATGTCCTGTAATATCCTGAGGACTTGGAGACGTGCTCAATGAAAAGAGTAGGTGTTTTGTAAATGAAGGAATACATATCATTACCCGGGATAAACTTTTGATGGAGTTTCAAATGTAGAGCTTTCAGTTAATGATATCAAGGGTAGCAAGGGAAAAAAAAAAGAAGAAGACAGAAATTCATGCACCTCTGTTGCTCAAAGTGCATGACTTCTTCAACCCTTGAGGAGCCACCTCCTTCCCATCTTGTGGTCCAGCTTGTTTACACTGCCAAATGTCCTCAGCTCCTTCCTTCTCTGAGCTCAATGGTCCTATGGATGGTGCCAGAAACAACCGCAATCTTTTTATGAGCTGGAGTCCCCTGGTCCAGTCATTTCCATCCGGGGCTGCTCTCTCATAACCCAAAGATTCTTAACATGTTCTAAAGCAAGGGGGGTATTTTCCTGGAACAAAAGTCCATCCCCACCCCCATCTTTTAAATCCCACACTGATGAAACTTCTAAGGAAATGGCATACCTTCCATTTACTTCTTACACATCTACTTATTTTTCTCCAGCCCTGTGGTATTGGTAAGCCCAGAATGATGAAAGGGAAAAAATGACAATATGTAATTAAGAAGCAAGATGAGAATATAGAAGTTGAAAAAAAAACCAGATAAAACTTAAAACTGGAAAATGGTTCTTGCTTAAAAGGGACACATAAACATTGCTTTTGATTTGTTTGTTATTATTATGTAAATATGGTTTGTGAGAATTTTATGTATTATGAGGTAATTACTGGTAGAATTATAAATAATTTGTTTATTGTTCACATCTTAGCAACATTTTAAAGCAAATAGCAGTATCTAATAATCGCTCAATAAATATCCACTGAATAAGTGAATGGAGTGGTACATTCATCAGAATACAAAAGAGACAACTGGTGTTAACAAGGGGACTATACAATAGGTCATTTAAAATGATTGAAAAGTTTATAGCAATAATAAAATTATAAATAAAATAATAAAATTATTGCTATAACCAAATGCTGTAGCCAATTTAAATTCACATTTCAAATATGCGATAATTTTCAGATTGGCTTTTCTCTTTTTGTTACCTTTTTATTTTTTTCCATTGATGCGTTTGTGTGGCAGTTAAATAATATACTGTCAACTTGAGTGAATGGGGTGGAATCTAGCCTGTCAATCAGGTCATAGACAATAAGTCCTTGGTGTAGGCCTGGTCTTCTCCTGAGGGTTCTGAGAACTCCTGTCTTTTTCCCTAGAGGCAGGACACACAATTTCCTTGAGAGACATTCCTGTTGACAATCTGCATGGAGCTATGCCGATGGAGCCCAGAGGCCCTGCAGCTGGAGAAGTCACATGGAGACCCACGCTATTGCTGAGATGCTTCCACCACCACTGGATCCGCAAGATTTTCCATCCACTTGCCTGTGATCTTTCTGCATTCAATATCATTACATGTGTTTCATGAGTCTGGCAAGGAATTTATAGACTGGTATCAGACATATGGGCTAATATCAGACTTGGTCTTGACTGGACTGGGATGTTTTCTTAATATACAATTATTTTTGGATATAGAATTCTTTCTTTTTTGGGGGGGGATCACTGCCCTCTGGTGGTGGGATTAGGAGGCCCAGCCTTTGCTCCTGTGGAGCCACTGCTGGAATTGAACCTCCATCCCAGTGGGTCGCAGTCCTGCGTACAACCACTATACCACCGGGGCTCAGCCCATAAAACTCTTTCTTATACACATATAAATGTCTATGAATTTGTTTCTCTAGTCAACCCGGACTAATATAACACAACTTGCTGCTACTTTTAAGAGAAATTGTAAAACAAAATGGAGTGGGGAAATGAAGACTGCCTTGTTTTTGGTCAATTCGACCAAGGAAAGAAAAAGGAAATCAGGATTGGCTGACAATTGAACTGTTATCATTCATAGGGTTTTCATTGGCTGTTTTTGAAAGGAGGTCCCCAGACCTTTCTCTCTAGTCTGGCTTAGTCGGAATCCTTCATGAAACTTGTTCACCCTCATCACAGCGCAGAATTCTTCACTGATGAACTACCAGTGCTCTCCAGCTCCGAACATCGTGATTAAAGAATAGGAAACATTCAAGTTAGTGTGCAGGTTGACTTTGGAACTCATCAAGTTGTCCAACCTGTCTGTAGATCAGATTGACCTCAGGAACTTATCTTTGAATCTTAGTCTGAATCAGAATCTTTGGAGGGTAGTCTGAAGTCTGGTGCTTAGGCAGTTGCTAGGTGAATCCATCATTGGGAATTGATGATAGAAGTAATCCACAAATTAGTAGTTCCTATGTATTCATTTACAGATTGGTCAAGGAAACTTGATCAAAGTCTCAGTGGATGGATTGGCTTTTCCACCTGATGCAATTGCTTAAAGGGCAAGTGGGGAAAAGAGTTAATCTCCCGTCTCTTGGTCACCAGCATCAGGACATCATCCTGGTCTGTGCCATAAGATCTCCTGATACTGCTGAGTAGTTTGAGCTGATGGTGCCTCTCTCTCAACTAGAAAACTTGAATTGATGGGAATCTTGAACATATTGTATATACAATTTCTTTCCCTTTTATCCCACACACATATGGAAATCAGAATGCTTATGCTGAAGACCTGACTTTTTTCCTATAGGGTCAATGGTTTTTTTTAAAAGCTTCATTGATTCCATTGAATAAAGAATATGAAAGCAGAATTGATGCCTTTGAATTATGGAGCTGGTGAAGAATATCAAAAGGATGATGGGATTGATTTGCCCAGTGCTGAAGTGACTCTGAATTGGGGTGCTAATCACACGGTCAGCGGTTGGACCCCAACGATAAAGAGTTACAGTCTCAAAACCCACAGGAGTGGTGTCCTGCGGAGCCTCTTTGAGTCCGAATGGACTCGATGGAAGTGAGGCTGTTAAGTTGTTTAAAATCATATCCAAGGTGAATGGAGGGTGGGGGCATGGAACAGAGACCAATGCCCATCTGCAGACAATTGGACATCTCCTCACGGAGGGGTTACAGGAAAGAGATGAGCCTGTCTGGGTGAGATAGAGCACCGAGGAAACTCACAACTTTCATCTAGCTCTTTGGTGCTTCTTTCTCCCTACCATCATAACGTCAATGCTACCTTACAAATCAGATTAGACCAGAACGTGTACACTGTTACAGATAAGAGCCTGTAACACAGGGAATCTAGGATAGATAATCCAGGGTCAACAAGGAGAGTATAAATACCAGGAGAGTGGGAGACAAGGGGGAATAGATGGCAAGGATAAAGCTAGAACCCCTCAGGGTGGTAAATAATGGAAAAATGAGGGGCAACAGAGAACGATGTGAGATATGGGAAAAATAGTCTATATCTTATCAAGGGTTCATGAGCAAAGGTGGGGGGCTAAGATCAGGGCTCACATGGGAAGAGAATACTTTGAAAATGATGATGGCAACATATGTGCAAATGTGCTTGACACACTGGAGGAATGATGTATGGATTGTGATAAGAGATGTAAGGGCCCCCAATAAAATGTTTAAAAATAAAGCAAGAGTGAGATATGAATGGATATCGTAAAATATTAGCAATTTTCAAAAGTGGAATTCTGAACACACGACCTCCTGGGGTTGTCTTATGTAAACTTGTAATTTGTTTCACATCCTTTTCATCTAAAAGTAAAGTTATTTGTTCTTTTTTATTTGTTCCTCACTAATAAACAACTGGAGGGGAAAGAAGAGAACGTACTATGAATCGATAAAAAGATAAATAAGTCTGTCTTGGAAAAAAGTAGGGTCAGAGTACTCTCAGAGGCAAGGAGGGAGGAACTTCATTTCACATACGTTGGACATGTCAGGAGATACCAGTTCTCGGAGAAGCACATCCTGCTTAGTAAAGAAGGGGAGGGGGTGAAAGAGAGCTTGGCCCCCAAGGAGCTGGACTGGCACAGAGGGTACAATGATAGGCTCAAGCAGAGAAGTACTTGTGAAGATAGCACCGGGCAGCACGGTGTCTTGTTCTGTGGCGCTTGTTTGCTGTGGGTCAGAACCAATTGATTGGTACCTAAAAGCAATGACATTCCACTGCCACATGGAGGGGGTGGGAATGATACCTCCCCAGGGCACATCTGTTCATAGGGCTGATGTTAGAAATATCTGGTATTGATCTTTTGCAGGATTACGGACAGGTGGTTTGGGGTGTCTTCTTTAAGATCTAGTCTCGTCCATGTCCAGGACTGCCTTGAATTTGCTGGGGTATAGGGAGCACAGGGAGCACAGGGACAAAACTTTACTTGCAGCAAGATGGGTTGTATAAGCTGTGAGGATTTTGCCACTTCCGCGCCTTCATCAATATCTCTCACCTACAGTCTCCTGCCATATAGTTCAAACTCCTTATTTCAGCAGGTCTCCTGGGAACATACTATTTCTTTCTCATAAACAAGAGGTGGAGGTGGGCTGTGAGTCTCACATTTGCCATGTTTGTCCTGTATACAACTGGATCCAATATGAGTAGCTTCTGGGCAACAGTGACTTAGGCGAATAGACAACCGCGCTTTGGTTCATTTTTGAGAGAGTTGCTCAGTGCATCTATTGTCTGTTGCTCCAGAACACAGCCACTGCGCTTTGCGATGATACAAAAGCAAGGCTGTCCTTTACACACATCCTGGTAAACCACCACTGGGGGCGCGAGACCCAGATGACATGCAGAAGTAGGGAAACCCACCTAAGTCGAATATCACAATGAACTCAACCACAGGACTTTTCCACTGTGTGCTATTTACACACCACGCCATCTCCTAAGTTCTGTAAACAATTAATATTCACAGCTATAACTTTCAAATGTGCTTGGGATCCACATGGCAGCGTTCTAGCATATATTTAATTCTAAGTGGCTAATGATATGATATCATACTAAAATAGCAACTGCCCAAATAGATTGGAATTGGTAATATTTAGGTAACACGGAAAGCTTTAATTTATGCATCAATCAAATTTTGCATTGGACTTTTCTGTGGTATGGGCCACCGTGCTTGATATACACTCTCTATGCTAATAAGCAAGGTATTAGACACAGTCAACCCCCCTCACCCCTCACCCCCACCAAACAAACCGCCTCTATTGAATTGTTCCAACTCATAGCAGACTGGCTCCAGGGTTTCCTGAGATGGTAACTCTTCACAGCAGCCAACAACCTCAGCTCTCTCCTGTGATTGTGAAATCCAGAATTTATCAAGCAAAATATATTCCTGTTTTCAACAATGAACATGTTTCCAAATTTGTTTTCCAACAAAACAACAAAGGATGTTCATCAGAGCATCACATTTAGAGTCTTCCAGAACATTTGTACATCTCCATGTAAGGAAATGGAACAACCCTTTGAGGAAATAAATTAAGAGACTACTTAAATTTTAAAAAATGCCTAAATGTATTTTATGCTCCCTTCCCCTGCGGATTGACTCTTTCCCCCCTGAAATTGATTGATACTGTCATGACTCACGAAATAAACTTGCTCTTGCAAGTTGTTCTGCTGACATCGATTATGTGCTTATCTCTGAAGAGGGGAAGTCTGAACAGTTCCGTGAAGATATAAGATGTACGCCTTATCACTTTTTAATGTCATATTAATTATATGCTCCTTTTCATTTAGGACTCATCAAGGATAACCTCACATTCAGTTCTTTCTGGCAGACCACATTAGAACACATCACATCAAACATTGATTATGCTGTTCTCATGGGGTGTGGATGATGCCTTTCCCACCCTTAGCAACACTACCTACAGCAGCAGGAAAGGCCACCTGGTACCTTGCCACCCTCACAATTCCCCTTGTCTTCTCTGAAGTCACTCTATTGCATGCCACCTTGTCGAAAACCTTGTTCTTTTTCACAGCAGGGTCATCATCATGTACCAGTATCTTATCTAGTCCTGTCCTGTGCACCGAGCAGTAAACGCTGTCTTCAGACTGAGTATGACTTCATTTGTATCAGTGTCTTTGTCATGACGCTCCTCTCCACCCCCATTGGGTATCAGTACTAATCCAATGAACTATGAAGATATTCCACTCTAGGGTGGAAGGGAAAGGGTACATTTTTAAGCATTATTCAAGATGGAAAACACTTATGTGGCCACAAAGGACCCACAGTGAACATTGTATGACAAATGAATGAACTTATTTTTGACTGCTCAATATGTTCTACTTCTTTGGAATATCTCAGAGCTAAAAACAAATTTCCATGTTCCACATTAGTTATTTATTTTTTATTTACTTATACATTTTTCAAATGCCTCCATTTGTGTGTGTTAACATCTACATTAAAATGTAAATCATATTTTATGGAAGTCATTTTATAGATACTGTCTATTTTCCATTATTCACATTTATTTGTGACAGGGGAGCCAAATATTTAAAAGATATAACTTTATATTAAGGTGAATTGAAATGCTAACAATTAAGCGAGCCATTTAAGCAAAAGCTCACAGAGATTAAATGAAGAGGAGTGAGGAGTCCCTAAAGACCATTCCAGAGTTCACTTCCTTTTTAAGCAGTGTGACTCTGAAGAGATTTTTTCCATTGAGCACTTGAGTTTAGTTTGGCAAGTGGTTTCGGTTGTGTCAATAGTGCTGAAATTACTAAATAGCAAGACATATAACAAAATTGGTTCCAAATCTGGCATCCATTCCTTGCTGTTTGCCCTATTAAAAAAATTAACACTGGCATAGGAAAAGAAACCATGTTAGACTTAGAAATGAACCTATCTATAGACCTCCATAAATAACAGACACCTATCCTGCTTTGTGTCAGTCTTTTTATTTTTAATGGTGATGCACACGATGATGTAAAAAATTGACGTTGTCAATGATTTTTGTCTTCTATAGATCCACAATCAATGTTCATGGGAGCAAGAGTAAAGAAATCAAAGGATGCATGGCTTAGTATATTGGACACAATGTCTTTGAAGTACTGGAAATTAAGGATGTTACGTTGAGGACTAACTGTGCCTCACTGACTCAAGCCCTGGTATTTTCAATCCTCTCATAGGCATGTGATAGTTGGACATTGGATAAGGAAGGCTGAAGAAGAATTGCTACATTTGAATTATGGTGCTAGTGAAGAATACCCACAGTCCCATGGGCTACCAAAAGAACAAACATATCTGTGTGGGAAGAAGTACAGCTAAAATGCTCCTTAGAAGCAAGAATAGCAAGATCTCATTTTCAGGAGTGATCAGACTTTGGAGAAGGCCATCATGCTTGGTAACATAGAGGGACACTGAAAAAGAAGAAGGTCCTCGATGAAATGGATTACAACAATGCACTCAAACACAAGAACAATTGTGAACATGGCCAAGCACCTGGCAATGTTTTTCTCTGTTGTACCCAGGGCCTCTGTGAGTCAGAACTGACTTGGGAACACCTAACCAAAACAAATTATTGGAAATCCAAGTTATCGTTTGAAGCTTCGTGTAGATGATAAACACACAAGGTTCTATAGCCAGAGTATATTTTCAGGGCGCAAAGATAGTGGTGAAGACTATAGGTTGGAATGACTACTAGATTCCCCATCATTTGGCTCTGTAAATTATGTTTACAAACCATCTGATCCTAAATATTGTAATTCCCAATTTTCCGCAGATGGATTTAGCAAGGGGAAAAACTTCAATACAATGGGTCAACATGAAAACAGTTAAGTTCCCATGGATGGAGTGTGGTCGTATTTAAATCAAAGATGTGATTTTGGGGTTATCTCATGAAGTGGACACGCAATTGTTGAAAATGATCAGCAATGTTGCTGTCATTGTAATGATCACTGAATGTGTCCTATATTTTCAAGGAATAAATGAAATGTTTGTCTCTTTACAAAATGGACATTTGAGAGGCTTTGCTTTTTAACTTTTTGCTCAGTTTGGTCCATTTTTAGCAGGTCACTTCTCAATACGGTAACACTGGAAGGTGCAACCCATCTGCATTAGTCTGGGTAAGTGAGAGAAACAAATTCATAAACATGCATATGTATATACGAGTTTTATATTAAGGATAATTGTACATTAAGAAAACATCCAAGCCCCATCCAGATCAAGTCCATAAGTCTGATATTAGTTCATATGTCTGACAGCAATCTACAAAGTCCTTTAGACTCATGAAACACACGCAATGATGCCAAATGCAGGATGAGCACATGCCAGTGGGTAAAAGTCTATGGGTCCAGTGGTGTTGTCATCACTGGAAAGAGTCTCCACGTGGCTTCTCTAGGTCCAGGTTTCTTGCATTGGGGTAGGTCCATGTGGCTTCTCCTCAGGGTTGTCTTGCAGGGAGTCAGCCTTGTCAGTCAAGTCTCTTAGGCAGCAGGTGTTAGTAGACAGTTTCCAGGGAAATGAATCGAGAGAGATAGTGTCTCCACCACCCAGAAGGAATTATCACATCTCTCGGATTTCTCAGGAGAAGGCCACACCCACACGAAGGCCTCATTGGATATCTTCAGGTTGATAGGCTAGACTCCACCCCTACACTCTTAATCCTCAAATTGACACCAAATTAGGTGACTGCCACACCACTGTACATTTGGAACAATAGGTAAAGACTTAGCAAACTTCAATGATCAAGTTTGATGAATTCTTCTTAGTGCAATAAGAACAGCCCTATATTTCAGTTTGTTGATTGAATCCACTCCTGATCTTTCTCATTTATTTCAGATGAGTATTGTATTAAGATACATATCTCCCACAGGTGAAAAGCCTGCCAAGCAATTTATCTCACCGACTAACTTATTAAGCTATCCAAGTCAAGAAACAAATCAAATATTTTACCCTTAATGTGAAGTTTGCAAATTGAGTCTTCTGAGAGGCCAATCCTATGACGATGCTGCCAACATTCCAAAGCATTATGCAGATGTGTAAAAAAAAAAGGCTCTTTAGAATGGGACACGTATGCTGTTTTCACAGCACGTTGCTGAGATGCGGAACAGGTGTCAGTGGAGTTTCCAGACTAAGACAGACAAGGAAGAAAACCAAGGCACTTCTGGAAATCAGTCAATTGTCATCTTATGGGTCACAACCACCTGATCCTGACTGGTCATGGGAATGCCTCTGGACAAGATAGTGCATAGTTCCATTCTGTGTGGGATGACCATGCCTTGGGGTGATCTGGACTCTAGCTAGCAGTAACTGTGCTCCTGGGAAATCCTGGGAAGATGGACTGAGACTGAGAGGATCTCCAACCGGCACGCGCAGCTTCACAGGTGAAACAGGTAATGTTTCAGTTGGCTGCGGTATGGTGAAATGGAAACATTAGGGAGCTGTGTTAAAACTTTAAGTCAATCTGGACCTGCCAGGGGAGGCAGGCAGAGTCGCCAAGGGGCTGTGATGCTTTAAACACACCTTGGGATACGGATTCAATAAGCTATAGATGTGAGGCATGTGCAAAGTCTCAGAAATAAGAGAAAACAAGGCATCATGGGATAGGTGGATTAAGCACAGTAGGGCAGGAGTGGGAAGGGTGGGAAGAGTGGAGACTCAGAGGAAGTGGCTCCTCTATCATGTTTTAGGTAAGGGGATGCGTTCATCAGATTTCGTTTGTTCTCTTATTCATAGACTCATTTGTTCTTGGCACCACAGGAAAACAGGAAGAACAAAACATTTTATCTATTTTTTTTCCCTGATCGATCACACCCCTCTTTTCGGGACAGCATTGAAACGAGTGTGTTTTTTTTTTTCATGCCTATGTTTTTCTTACATGCATCTATTATACATGAACCCAAACCAAAACAAATCCACTGCTATCGAGTCAATTTTGACTTAGAGAAATCCCATAGGACAGGGGAAAATTGCCCTTTGTGAGCACATGTCTGTACTCTTTGTGGGAGTAGAAAATTTCACTTTTCTCTTGCAGAGTAGGTGGCGGTTTCAAACTGCTGACCTTATGGTTAGCAGTCCAACTTGTAACCACTATGCCACCCAAACTTTCCTCTACATGAATATACACACTATATACATATGCATATATGTATAGTATTTAACTCTGTATATATGGCGATATACTGTTCAGATTCTTCTGCACCTGAAGTTTCTTCCTTCATAGTATACATCTTGTTTTCATTCTTGTTAATCCACGAGGCTAGCATTTACTCACCTCTGCTTCTGTGTGGTTTCAGGTGGCAATTGGTCCACCCATTCCTCTCTGGATAGATGTCATTTGTTTCCTAATGTTTGCCATTATGAGCCAGACTGCAATGGACATTCCAGCTATGTGTGCACCTGTGTGAGAGTCTCTGTAGGGTAAAAGAGAAACCACTGGATCTCAAGGAACATGTCTCCACATAGTTCCTAACTGGGACTCCATTGCTCCCCCCAAATGGTTCCAAAACTTTATACACCCACTAGCCGTTTATGATTGCTCTCACCTTTCCTGATTGCACTTGATATGGCCAGGCAAATAAAGTACATTGAGGCTGACTGTTCTTAATGTCTGGCCATGCTCTGCTGCTTCTGTTGTGAGATAGGATAGGGTTTGTTTTGACTCACAGTGCCCCTGTGTCCAATAGAAGAATACAATGCCCTTCCTGCAGTATTATCCATGCCAGCTAGCATCACATGCCTTGACGCAAAGAAGTCATCACATTCAAGGTGAACTCATTCAAGGTTTCATCAAGGAGAGCAGACTACCTTTTATGTTGATAATTTCATACAGCCCACAGGTGGTATTATAAATATCCAAATAGTCCTTGGAATAAAAATGGCCCCCTACCCTTGAGTTGTGGAATCTTGAAGGCATTACACTAAAAAATGGCATGAGTTTGACAATTAGTGGCTGGATTTCCCAATGTTAAATCCCAAAGGACCCTGGTTCTCAGTGTGAGATGATAACTGATTCAGGAGCTAGGTTTCCTGATTGTGGCCATGGCAGAGATGAGAAGATGGTTTCACAAAAGATCGGTTTTCAGAGACGTGTTGGGATAGAGTGGGAGGCAAGTGGATTATCTTTGTCTCCTGGTTCTGACACACCAGCCTGTGAGCTGTGATCGAGTGCATGAGAGGGACACCCTCTGAAGCTTGGAGTCCACAAGGAGTTGGAATGGACTTTGAATTTTTCTGAATGTTCATCTCAGAGGCTCAGATTTTTACAATCAGATTGGACAGCAGATACTGCTGGGCTGGGACTCTCTTTAAGCAGAAAACAGATGGACAGTGTGGCGTTTGTGACAATGTTTCAGGTTTCTGAGCAGACTGTGCAGCCGTGGAAATAGAGCCAGTTATGTGTGGAGCGCAGCAGAGATGAAGATCCTTGAACAGGCAGAATGATTATTGTCATTTTCTTATTATAAAAATAAGACATGCTTCATATTGGAAGTACACTTGGTCATCATTCTTGCCCTTTGACGTGCTGGTGTCAGTGGTTTCTGGAGGAGGTATGTTTCAGTCACCAAGAATAAATGGATATTGAGTCTGTGATCACGGTTCATTCTTTCTTGACCTGTGGTGACCCAGTGCATCAAAAGGACATTTTTTTTGAAGAGGGAAAAAAAAAAACCTATGCAGAAAAGTCAGAAGGAGTAGGCAGTTGTAGTCCACATTCAAAAGGCAGAACAGCTGCCTTTAGAACTGGCCCATGGAAACCCTACTGAATTCCCTGTGGGAATATGAGGGAATGTCTCTTGACTTCACTCACATGCTTCGTGAGACAAATGATGATGAGGAAGTGTGGTTGATACTGTTTCAACTAATCCTTCCTACACAATTAGGTCACTTATGTGGGCGTGTCTTTTACAAATGCCCACTCAGAAGTCTAAGGAGTCATGGAAAGATGTTGTATTAGGCTGGGTTCACCAGAGAAACAAATCCAGGCCCAGTCATCTATGTGTGAGAAAGAATTTTATATCACAGAGCACCTGTATATGAAGAATATATCCCAGCTCAGTCCAGATCAAGCCCATAAGTCCAATATTTGCCCTATTTCTGATATGAGTCCATAAATTCCTCTTTTGACTCAGGCAGCACATGCAATGATGCCGAATGCAGAAAGATCGAGGACAGAGGGTGCAAAGTCATGTGCATTGAATGTTGCTGGAAACATCTGGGCATTGGCACAGGTCTTCACAGGTCTTCACTCCAGCTCTTTGAGTGTAGTTCCTCGACTTGGTCCCATGTGACTTGTCAACAGGCGGGTGAAAGAAGAGAGAGAGACCTCTTCTGATGTCAGAATCAAAAGGAGTTCCCAGAATCTTCAGGAGAAGGCCACGCCCACAGGGAGGCATCATCAGGCTGTGACCTGATTGACAGGCTAGACTCCACCCTAATACATAGCTATCAAGTTGACATGAAATGATGTAACTTCCACAGATGAAGCCCAGGTGGGACAGCATCGCATGAGACACCTTTCTGTAGTATTGCCTCAGCTCTTGGTGACCCAGGTGTGTCAGAGGAGAACTGTGCTTCAGGAGATTCCCAGTGGTTGACATGGTCCCAAGTTGATCACCAGACCTCTGGGTTAACTTGAACCCCCAATCTTTTGATGAGCAGCCTAGCGTGGTCATTTTTATTTGCACTCTCCAGGGAGTCCTGGTTAATCAGAATGCTCCCTAGGAGGGAGGTGCATGAGACTCTAGCTCAAGTATTTTGGACATGTGATCTGGAGGGTGCAGTCCCTAGAGAAGGACATCTTGCTGGGTGAAATGGAGAGTCGACCTCCCCCCACCACCCACCCAGGAGGAAGACCCTCGGTGAGTGGGATTGACACAGTGTCTGCAACAAGGGGCTCAAATTGAGCCATAGGTGTTAGGATGGTGCAAAACTGGGCAATCTTTCAGCAGCCTGATGGAATCAGCTTGATGGCACTGGCATTTGGCTCTGAGTTGCCCCTGGCAGAGATTACAATCTCAGAAACCCCATGGGGGAGTTCTAACTGGTCCTCCAGGGTGTCTATGAAGCACACACTTCAACTCATAAAAGCCAAACAAACGCATGGCTTGGAAATCCCCAAGGGTAACTCTATTCTTTCCTGTAGGGTTGTTGTGAATTGGAATGGACTTGAGGCCAGTGGGTTTGGCCTGGGGGTTTTATTTACTTCATTCACATCGTATCTTTCTCAGTATATCGATACCACGCATGCTTTGTTAGATTGTGCAATGTATGTTCATCTTCTCTCTTTCCTCTTAGCAGCATGGCAAATGGTACTGCTTTTCAAAATCTGGTGCCCAATATCTCATTAGTAGTTAAACAAATATATGCTGAGTATTGACCCCTCATTCAGCAAATTTGCTACATATGCTTACGAGCCCTGGAGTCTCTTTGTAAATCTGTCGGGGATTTCTTTATGGAGAGTTCTGTGTTCTGTGCATCAAGATATTCCAATTCCTTCCTTTCTAAAGTATGATAAAGGTTTTATTTATTGTAGTCCTGGCTAAGACTTCCAGCACAGTGTTAAGAAGGAGTAGTAGAAGAGGACCACCTAGCTTTGCCCTGATATTATGAGGGGGAAAGTATTCTGTCCTTGACCATTGAGTGGGATCTTGGCTCTAGGTTCTTTGTAAATGCCCTGAGATGGACTGAGATCATTCCCTTCTCATCTGCCTTTGCTGAGAAATGTTATCATTAGCATGGGTTTGGAGTCATCACATGCTGTTTAGCCTGTTTTATAATCTGTTTAGATAATCGTGTGGCTTTTCTTCTGTGGTCTGTTGACATTGGGGATTACATTTCTTGATAGTCGTATGTTCAACCAGACTCTGCATTCCCAAGATAGTCCTTTGAATAGCCTGTGCTTTGTTCTGGGACAGAATTAAGTTGCTTGGAATCTCATTAATCCTGGGGAGGCTTAAGCTTCCTTAGACTGGCCCAGAGCAGTGTCTTTGTTCTACAAGTTAATTGGCCCCACCATGGAGGTAAAACTCTCCCAAGCTCCTCATTGAGTGATTTCTGGGTTAGCAAGGAGGTCTTTCCACTCTTGGCGGTAGGGATGTGAATTTCACCCAGTCCTCATGATTTCTGGGGTGTGTTGTGTAAGGGCCACTTTTGTCCAGAGGCTCTTTCTCCAATGTTGGTTGATTCTTCCTGCTCACACACAGACTGTTTCTCAGCCAAGACTTGAGAGCAGCGCTTGGCTGAGCTCATACTCTCTGTTTTGGCTCTCTCTCTCCAGTCAGTCATTTTCCACAAAAAAACCCCTTAAATATCTGGCCTCTGGCCCAAGACTGTAAACTCTGTTTCTTGAATCCTGGGAGTCTATAGGTTTCCATTCCCTCTCCTACTTGGCTTGCAGTGGGTTGAGGGGACTGGGTACGCTGGGAGTGGGAGGGGCCCTTTGTGGTCAGTAAGTTGGGGATACTCATCAGGCTCCCTCAAACTATTTTGGTCTTCTTGGGGATCACTGGTTCATGCTGCCTCTTGCTAAATTTCTGAGAACTGTCATCTCAGGCATTTTTAGTCTGATGCTCTGCCTGGGAAATGCTGAAATGTCTGGAGTGAGACGTTCTCATTTTTGACACTGGAATCAGAACTACCTTTTCTAGAAAGCGCTCCCTGAGAATCCCAGTTCTATTCCAGCTTCCCTTCTCTCAGTGTCTCTTACAGATAGGCTTCCTTCAATCAGATCTTCAACCCTAAGCTAGGGAAGCAGTTAGAGCAATCCTCACTAACTGTCTGAGGAAACTTTAGAAAGTTCTTGGAAAAATTATATTATCTTTCCATTTCATTTTTTCCATGAACTTTTCAAAGCCCCCTCGTATAGTCCCTGAAGGTTCTTAATCCTTCTCTTAGACAGGCATGTTCAATTTTGTGCCTTGTGGACTTGGTAATTCAACTTCTTAAAATCAAAGAAACTCATCGTCTTCCAGTTGATTCCAAGTCAGAGTGACCCCCTAGGACAGTGTGAAACTGCCTCATGGGGGTTCTAAGATTGTAATTCTTCTTCTTGAGCAGTTTTATTGACATGAGAACTGTAATTATTTATTGGAGAAGAAATTTTCATCTTTCTCCTGTGGAGTGCCTGGTGGGTTTGAACTGCTGGCTGTGTCATTAGCAGCCCAATGCATTTAGTTCACCTACAACATCAATAGGGCTCCTTGAACAAAGACCGCCAAACTCACTGTGATGGAGACAATTCCGATTGAATCAAGTCAAGTCAAGCTTCTAGTACAGAGCAGAACTGCCTCTGTTGTTTTTGAAGATGAAAAATCTTTACAGGAGGTAGAAAGCTTCATCATAAACTTCATGCATATCAACACAAACTTAACCTCCAGGTGGAATGACAATCTAAATGGAAGAAAATGAGAACATGCTAAAGTAGATGGAAAATGGCATGGGTATTTATGTCATCTCTTACTGATTGCCCTTAAGTCCATTCCGACTCTTAGCCAGCTGAGGACAGAGCAAAACTGCCCCATTGAGTTTTCAAGGCTGTAAATCTTAATGGGAGCAGATTGCAAAGTCTTTCTCCCATGGAACAACTTATGGGGTGGAACCATACACCTCTTAATTTTCAGCTGGATGCTTTAATCACTACTCCACCAGGGCTGGAGCTTTTCTCTAGATGTACCCACCAGCAATAGAGAGAAAGCATAAACTATTGTCTAGCAGGATTGTAATGTGATCTAACCAGACTTCCAGATTGAGGCATTCACTTTGCTCTCTTCTATGACCCATTAGCAAGAGCTCTGTGATGGACATCTTTTGTCAGAACTCTCTCTCCAGATGCTTTGGCTGTGTCTTTGGGGGGGGCGGGGGGGATTGTTTTGACACTAGGATTTCTGAGTCAGACTTGAGTGTATTTTTAATACTCTTGAATGATGTTTGAGAAAAGGTGGATCCAATTGATTAAACCATTAGTAGTGTGTGTGTCTGTGCATCATTGTCTTTGAATGTAGATTTCCCCCTGTGAGTTTCTGAGACTGTAATTCTTTATGGGAGTGGAAAGTTCTGTCTTTCTCCCTCAGAGGGGCTGGTGATTTCAAACTGCTGACCTTGTATTTATTAGCCAATGTGTAACCACTGCCATTAGAGATCCTTGTGTGTGTATGTATGTGTGTATGTGTATATATAGAGAGAGATAGACAGACAGAGACAGAGAGAGAAGAGAGACAGATAAGAGAATAGTCAGCAAGTCCTGACAGTATCGTAGGCTAGTGGGTTTTGAGTTAGGCTGTGAACCACAAGGTCAGTAGTGGAACTTAGTAGCTTTCTGCTCCCATAAATATTTACATCTGTAATCCACAGGGGCTGTGCTACTCTCTTACAGGGCTGCCTTCCGTCAGAACTGGTGCTAGGGCAGTGAGCATGCGAGTGTGTAAACTGTAGGGTACACTTCCTAAAATTTGCATCTACATCTTTGTCACTTTCAGAGACAGAAATGACCTCTAAGTCTTGTTATGTTTTATTGCTCACATTTGAAATGACTGTGTATGGTATGAAATGAATCTTCCTTACTTTTCATACTTGTTGTTAAATGTGTACTTCTTGTTTTATGGGAGACTTTCAATGTTTGTTTGTTTGTTTGGTTGGTTGGTTTTGATTTACTTTTTTCACGATTGATCGGTAGAAGGCCATTATGTACGAAGGACATTAAACACTTGCCATGTTTCATGAGAACAGGTTGTTACACTTTCATTTTGAACTGCACTCTCTGGATGCTAGCCTTGGAGGCTGCTTCAGACAAGCGATGCTATTCAAATAAGCAGACCAGGAGCTGCCCAGCCTGTGCCTGCAGGCACGAGGCATCTTTGCAATCAGGAAGCTCAATCTTTCTAATCCTGTCGATTCTCTCTTGTCCTCACTGACTCCTTCCCCACCCCTCCCTTGCAAGGCACTTTGGAGTTTTGACCCCTCTTGTCAGTGAGGTTTGAGGTGGACGTGAAATGCGAATGGTCTTTCATCCACCCTCCCCTCTCCTAACTCTCACCCAGCCCCTTCTCAGCCATGAAGCATAGCACTTGCAGGGGGAGTCTGAGGACCATCTGGCATTGTCAAGAGAGAGACGTTTAGGAGAAATGATGTGTAGATTAAAGGCTGTCTCCTTCTGTCACTTCACCATGCACATCTTGGACTCTGTGGTAACAGAAATCAGGAGGGCAGCAGATAAGTTCAGGTCATTTAAGTGGCGCGAAATTAGCATTGTGTGGCTGGACAATCCCCTGGAGCGACTAGAAGGAGCAGCTTTCTATTAGGATCCGCAGGATCATGGAGCTGGGGTGGAGAGGAAGAGAGGATGGTGCTCAGCAAAATGCTGGTAATAAATGAAAGCTCTTACAGCCATTGAGTTGATGCTGGCTCATTGCGACTCCATCGGCATGGAGTCATACTGCTCTGGTTGGTTTTCAAGACTGTCACAGGAGCAGAAAGCCCCATCTTTATTCTGAAGAGCTGCTGGTGGTTTCAAAACGTTGACCTCCTAGTTTGCAGCCCAATGCTTAACGATTATTGCCACCAGGGCTCCTCTGCTGGTAATTGTGGCCTAAAGTATGTTGTGAAGGCTGTACCACTGCAGGTTGTGATAAAAGCCTTCATTCACTTACATTAATCCATGTGATGCCCAGTACAGGCAGTCTATGCAGGCCTGTCTACAAAGCCATGATCACTACAGAACATTACAGTCTAAAGAGATGACGGACGGGCTCTGAAAAATCAGACCAGATGCATTGCTATTGGGCAGGGTGTCACTCAGAGACCTTAATGGAGAGAGTAGACCTGCCCCTGTGGGTTCTCGAAACTGGAAATCATTACAGGATCAAAATGCCTCACCTTTCGCCCCCAGAGCAACTGATGGGTTTCAACTGCTGTTCTTGTGGCCGGCAGTGCAGTTCCGGACCTCCGACTTCATCAGGACCCAGGAGGAGGGGTGACAAAAAGTAGACAACTGAAATAACTCCATACGGATGCTCAGTTGGACCGCTAGCTCTAAGTTGAGGTTGGAGGTTCAAACCCATAAGTGGCCCTGTGAGAGAAAGATGAGGCTGTCTACTCCCACATGGGTTTACAGCCTAGAGACCCTACAGGGAAGTCCTACTCCAACCCGTAGGGTGGCCGTAAATCAGAATCAACTCAATGGGGGAAGAGTTTGTTTATCTGGGTTGAAACAATATTTTGAGAAATGCCTGGTCTTTCGATGGCTCAGCAAACTCCTTCACCTGTGACTTTGACCTTGAAATTTCTCAGGCTAACTTCAACTCTCTGTAATATATGGATAAGATCATCTACCTCCAGGAGTTTCTGTGAGATTATACACATAAAACAGTCATTTTGGAGCCTGGGTTCAATGGGCATTGGATATGCACCCCCAAAATCCAATGAATATTCATAGAAAGAAGACATTTACTACTAAGAATGGCCGTAACAGGAGAGGGGCTGTTTAAACAGGGCTTTGAGGGCAGTGTAGGAGTCCACCGGGTGAGTAGGGAAGAGAGACAAATCTCTGAGAAGACACAGTTTGCACTGAGTTAGAAGAGAAGGAACATACAGTCAAATATAAGATCATAAGTCAGACCTGTGGTCAAGACATAGGATCATCAGGGGACTGGGGCTGATTGGATGTCAAGGTTGGAGGGGGAGTGGGGTTCAAGGTCCTCAAAATGACCCTCTGCTGAGCAAGCCCAGACACGTTATGCTAATACTGTTCCCTGTTGATTTCATCTTCCGAGACACTCACACTAACTCAACTCTTAGGAGTCTGAGACAGAACCAGAAGCCCATGGGTTCCTTTCCTTGAAAAGACCCTGCTAGCATTCAAAAAAGGAGCCCTGGGGGAAGAATGGGATATGTGTTCAGTTGTTAAATCAAAAGTCAGCGTTTTGAAACCACCATCTCTCCGAAGGAATATGAAGCTTTCTGCTACTTTAAAGATTGACAGCTTTGGGAACCAACACAGGGTAGTTCTACTCTATCCTGTAGGGTCATATGGAGTGGGGGTGGACTCGTTGGCAGTGAGTTTAGAATAGTAAGCAATTGGTGATCTTAACAGTGTATCTTCTCCTTGAACTCAAAAGAGAGTTGACCAATTCATTTTCAAGGGAGACCATCGCTGTTAGCGCTTTCTAATGCCTGTGTTGGTTCCTGCTGTTGCTGCTAGGCGCTGTTGAGTCAAG
The DNA here is from genome assembly GCA_004026705.1 of Nesogale talazaci. Classification (NCBI taxonomy): domain Eukaryota; kingdom Metazoa; phylum Chordata; class Mammalia; order Afrosoricida; family Tenrecidae; genus Nesogale; species Nesogale talazaci. Next base: position 107,083 of record PVJH01005488.1, read on the forward strand.
TCCAACTCACATCCACTCTATGCACAAAAGAACAAAAACCCTCTCTGCTCCTGGGCCATGCTGACGATCACTGTATGGCAGAGCCCCTTGTGGCAGCCATGACTTCAATCCATCTCCGAGAAGGTCTTCCTCTCTTTCACGAATGCTCGACTTAACAAAGTATGATGTCCCTCTCTAGGGATCGATCTCTCCTGACAACATCACTCAAATCCTTATTAGAAAACTCTGGATCCAATTCCCTTCTCAGGGTCCAGGATAATAATGATAATCAAGGTTATTGATTCTTGGCTACCAACGGAGGGCCTCGAACCATACATACACTATGTTACAGATCCCTCACGACCCTGGAGGCCCTGATGATGGTCTATTCCCAGGTCAGAGGTGAAGGCGCTGAGGGTGAGTGGCTAAGCACTGTGGCCAAGACACCACAGTTAGCAAGTGGACACACTGGGATTGAGACCACGCTGCCTGGCTCTAGATCAAGGTTGCTCAATTTGTAGCTTAAGTTGAAAACGAACTTGAGGCTTATAGCACTCAATGCTAGTCTTGAAGCCCTGGTGTGAAGGGACTGGGTCAGAATCCTCTGTGGTGTGTGGATAGCAGAGACCTGGAAGGATCAGTGAGAAGCCCATTGGGAAGGCTGACTGAGGGAAAGAAGTTGCTCTATCAGGAGAACAGGTTTCCAAGGTTTGTGTTCCAAGCCCTAGCAGCAGTTCTAGGTACAGTCTGTGGGGGCTTGCACAGACCAATGAACCTCAGTGGGCTTTCTGTGACCATGATCTATACAACGAAGGCTATTCCTTTAATAACTGCCTGGTGTGGCTATTACGAGGATGCAATGAAAGTTATTAGAGCATACATAGGCTGGTTCCCAAACCTAGCATTCCTAGAACGTGGAACACAGAAAGAAGACCACTCTGGGCGGTGTGTGCGTCTGGGTAGACACACTAATCCAGGAGTCCTGGTGGGTAATGGGTTACTCAGTGGGCTGCTCACTGCAAGGTGACTGGTTCAAATCTACCAGCCACTCGGTGATGATGGGAAGATGATGCACTGCTGCTCCTAGAAAGAGTTACAGCCTCAGAAACGCACGGAGGCTGTTCTACGTCCGTAGGGTGGTTATGAGTCAGCTTCCCCCGCAATATCAGCGAGTTTGGTTGGGGTTGGGTGCGTTGTCATGGACTTGGACATGGCAGTAGAGTTTTTCTTTCTTTAGTTTTGTTGTTTGAGGGGTGCTGTCAGTTCTCAACCAGTGGGTTGCGATCCCTTTGGGGAAGTCTAACGACCCTTTCACAGGGGTTGCCCGATTCATAACAGTAGCAAACTTACAGTGATGAAGTCACAAGGAGAATCGTTGTATGGTTGGGGGTCACCACCACATGAGGAACTATATTAAAGGGTCATGGTATTAGGGAGGTTGAGAACCACTGCCTTACAATGAGCTTGGTGTTGCCACCCCAAAATGCGACCCAGGGTTTCAAGTCGGGGTATGAGGTGGTGTGGGGGTGAGGTGGGATTCCCCATCTGGTGGGAGGAGGGGAGACACTGGCATCCGATGGCAGGTGATCTATCATGCCGAGTAATCGATAGCAGTGGGTCCACATCAATTTGATATCTAATTTAAAAATTTGAGGTCTCAATGTGCTCATTAAAGACTATAATGGATTTACATATTTTAATTATGTTTTATGGATTGTGAACATAATGTAATTAAGAGATTTTTCAGCGGGCATGATGAATGGGCAGGGTGGCCGGCATATGGCAGGAGGCGCCGCTCCGAGTGGACTGGGTGAACTGAGTCCACCCAAGGCTGGCAGGCTCGGCCCGAGCCCTGGGGCACAAACCGTTCCTGCTGATCGGGATCAGAGTGTGGTGCTTCCGGGAGGAAGGGAGAGCAAGCAGGCTACCTTCTTCCTGATGTTTGTTGATCTGTCCACTGTGGACCATGGGCTATGTTCCTAACGGTCCCCCAAGGTCCAAAGAACTCTCTCAATGTCTGCCACGCTTCCAGTGCTCCCCACGACACTCATCAGATCCCTCCCCCAGGAGTCCCTTAGAACTATAGCTCAGAGAAAGACCCCTGTGTATAGGTAAACTCCTGGTCTTTCTCCTCCATCATTGGTCTGCTCAAGAGAATCATTCCCTCTACTATGTATTTTGCATGTCTCCCCATTCAGGGACATCATCTTCCAACACGATATCGGATAATTGTCTGTTGTAATCCATAAGCCTCTCCTGGGCTCATCTTCAGAAGGAGATCATCAGGTCTTCCTTCTTAGTCTGATTTTGCAGAAATCCATCCACCACCAGTGAGCGCGCCTGTCTCCTAAGTACTATTGACTCTGCATCGGGCAGCACAGCCAACACGTGGAACCACTACAATGCCACAAGGAAGCTGCAGCTGGCACTTCTCTCTCCTGTATTAAGGGGGGAGGGGCTTTGGAGTTTATAAAACAGCAAAACCAAACTCACTGCCGTGGAGTGGATACTGAGGCAGACCCCCCACTACGGGACAGCCTGGAGTGAAGCCTGTGAGTTTCAGAGACAGTGTATGAGAGGAGAAAGGGTGTCTTTCTTTCCCAGAGTGACTGGTGGTTTCCAACTGCTAACCTTGTGGATCTGGCCCAGCTCAACGCATCCCCATGACCCCACCAGGGTTCGGTATTCCGATGACATTTACTGGGACCCTTATTTTCTCACTAAGGCTTCGTGTACACTGCTCACCACAAGGTTAGCAGTTCAAACCCTTTAGCCGCTTCACTGGAGAGAGATGAGCCTTTCTGTTCCTCTAGAGATCAATAGCCTCAGAAATCACATAGGGGCAGTTGTAGGGTGGCTTGGAGTCTGAATCAACTCAATGGAACACAAGGGCTGTGAGACTTTCTCACTGGCGCAATGGGACCCAACAATACCTGGCTTTCAAGTCTGCTGCGAGATTAAAACAGTGCGTTCTGATTCAGGCACATGGATGCACAGCTCACCTCATTCCGCAGCAGGCTCTGGGGAGGGGGCAATGCTCTACTCGCCGCTCTGGAACGCTGACTCCAGTATCCACAGCACCTGCTGCCTGCAGAATGACTGGTGGACCAGGCTGTCATAGAAACCCCGCTATCCATCTCAGTGACAATGATCTAAGAGCAGGCTTCTGAAAGACCAGCAGCATCTCCTTGCTTCCTTTGCCTTTGAATGACGATTTGCCTCTAGGGGGAGCTCAAGACTTCCTCATCCCCTTGACTGGAGTCGGGGAAAGCTTTAAGGGCACCACAGGCAGACAGCACAACCTCACAGCTGAAACTCATAGGGGTCAAGTGGATGCCGACTCAAAACGACCCCATGGGGCGGGGTAGAACTGCCTCTGTGAGTTCCTGAGTCTGTCTGTCTTTACAGGAGCAGATAGCTTCACCTCTATCCTGGGGGCAGCCGGTGAGTTCCAATCGCTGGTTTTGTGACTAGCAATCCCACTTGTCACCTTAACTGGCAGACACCCAGGAGGTATATGCTTCAAGGGACAGGAGAAAGCATGTCAGGGGTGGGTGTCAGGTGTCGGCCAGCTTAGATGCTGTGTTTTAGGTGGTGTTTTCTTATTTCAAGCCCCACTTTGGGGAACTCATTCCTGTCGTCTGATGTTTCTTTGGTGGTAGAAGTCCTGTTCTCAGCTACGAACTGAGAGGTGAGTGATTTGAATCCCTCCTATAAAGAAAGACCCCATGACCTGGTTCCTTAAAATCACGGCAAACAAACCCCACAGGACTGGGCTGCTCCCTGGCTTGGTCACTGCTGGCTGCTACCCAGTCAACCATTCAGGAATGCACAGGGTGGCCAGAAGTAGAAATTCCTTGATGACAATGGATTGGGGGCCCCAAAGCCACCATCCCTCTTTCATCCTGCCACGATCCTCCCCTTGCAAAGCTCCATAGCACTTTAACGTCTGGGTGGATGAGGACCGGAGGTTGGAGACACCAGAGATGGGAAGACCATTGAGGAATCTGCCCCAATACCTGCAGGAAAAGATGGCTTCAGGTAGGCTTGGGGGCAGAGGCTCGGGGTGGGGGCTGTGGCGAACTAGGAGGTAGCCTCAGCAATTGTGTGAGTGGTGGACTTCAAAGACGTGTCTGGAAGTCTGGGGCTGGGAGAGGAAGGGTTCTTCAAGGGTGAAGCCCACATCTGGAGTTGGGAGGGTGCGGTGCTTGGTCCAGCATCAGGAGGTGGGTGATGTGGAAGGGGAAGCAGGTTGTCAGGGTGGCACCAAGGACACATTGGAGTTTGCTGGGCCTGACGGGTCCTGGGGGGCTCTGTCTGATGGTCTGCTAGGTGTTGTCGCCTGACTGAGAGAGGTGGGAGTGGGAGGTACAGAGGCAGAAGTCTCTAAGGGATTCCTCTGAGCAGGGCAAGGAAGAGGCTTGAGTAAAAGTCAGGGAAGGAAATAGCACATAGAGGAGGTGGGAAGGAAGGAGGAGGAGGAAGGGAAGGAGAACTGACAGCAGGTAGTGAAGGAGTGGAAGTTTGGACTTT